>APFE030463629.1:60702-90204 GCA_000404065.3 Pinus taeda | reverse complement strand
GACTGATGATCTCTTACTCATCCCTGGTCGAAAACAGAGAGGCAAGTGTCAGAGGGGAAGTTTCTGGAAGATTCCATGATCTTCCACCTCGCAAATTGTCTCTGCCATTTGTCCATTCTCGCCCATCACACCCTACAGAGGTGCCATTCAGTATGCATCACACCCTTTACACTAGGAAGGTGATATGCATCACACCCTCTGCACTGGGTATTCAGTATGGTCCAGTTTTGACCACTTCTAAGCAGTTTTTAGTGGAGAATTTTTGGGAGATGATGTAATCAGCTGACCTTGTTCCTTTAGGTAGTGAACCAACACTTTTAGGGACTTAGGAGCCCTTAGTTTATGGACATTTATCATTGGGGTGCAGTGCCCAAAAATGTCTATAACAGGGTCTTATGCACTACTTTCTAGGCATGGAGGTGTGGTAGAAAGATGGGGAAGTATTTGTTTCTCAATGCAAGTATGCCAATGAGATACTCAGACACTTTCACATGGAGAAGTGCAAGCCCATGCAGACACCTTTACCCGGTAACTGGAGGAAGGAGGACGCTACTTCAAGTGAGGTAGTAGCTGGTACTGTTTATCGGCACCTGGTGGGTTCATTGATATATCTAGTGAACACATGACCAGACTTATGCTTTGCGGTGAACCAGCTGAGTGAAGCTATGGTTCAACCTACCAAGCTGTTTTGGAAGGCAGCGAAGCATGTGCTGAGTTACCTTAGAGGCACATCTTAGTATGGATTGTGGTACAGACGGATAGAGGGAGTGAAGCTTCAAGGCTTCATAGATGCAGATTGGGTAGGGAGACCATCAGAACGGAAGAGCACCTCTGGAGGAATCTTCAACCTTGGTTCAGCTGCAATTTTTTGGTACAACAAGAAACAGAGGTTAGTTACACTTAGCTCAGCAAAGGCTAAATACATGGCTGTTAGTCAGGTAGCATGTGAGGCCATTTGGATGTGAGAAGATTCTAGTGGGATTGTTTGGTTAGACAGTGGATCCAACTATTATCTACTGCGATAATTAGAGTTGTATCAAACTCTATGAGAATCCAATATTTCATGATAGGTCCAAGCACATAGATATCTAGTATCATCATCTTTGAGACTGTGTGGTGAAGAGGATCATGTTGTTGCTGTATGTTTCGACTGAGGAATAAGGTGCAGATATTTTGACTAAGGCGTTGTCAAAATGCAAGTTCGAATTCCATAGAGACAAGATTGGGGTGACTGACAGTCCCTTTCTTGTTGAGAGGGAGTGTTGAAAATAGCAACAAGAAATGCTAAAAATAGCACTCCTATAAATAGCATTTCAGGATAATTTCCAATTTTAGTTAATCCCTGAACTAAAATTGAGAATTAAAATTCGAATTTGATCTTAGCAGTTGTTTGTAAATAGTTAATTAATTCATCTTGAGTAAATTAATTGTATAAAATCAAACATGAAGTCTATGTGAAGACATGCAACAGTTTCTCCATTGCTTGAGGAAGTTCTCCCTTGATTAAAGGAGATCAGGATGAGTTGTAATTAGTTAGCTCAATTAACTGAGTTAAGTCTAGTTAGATTAGTTCAAATAATTTTTTGATCTAATTGTAAGTTTAGTTAGTTAAGGCATGCATGCATGTAACTGTTGCACTTCAAATAACTGTATATTCTCTCATAAATAACTCATGCATGTCAGTTCAATCAAAGACCCAGTTGACATTAGATGATGGGATAGTGTACTGTCAGTTGCAAGAATATTCCATGGAGGATATCTCTTACATGCAGAAGGAATTCATTCCTTGGAGATTGCGCAATTACTTTTGAGTTTGATGACTGTGTGATGAGGCCAATTTACACATGTGGCAGCATTGGATCCCAAGAGAAACTGCGCAAGGAAATAGGAGGCTTGGAGGGCTGAGGGAAGGCATATGTTGTGTCTATTCAGTCAGTGAGTTGTATTGTTGGATTGTACTGAGAGCGGGATAGCTTGTGAGCTAATGTTTTATGTAATCTGAACATATTTCCACTTGTATGATAATACAGAGATCAAGGTTTTTAGCTGAGACTTTCCCCAAAGTATTCTGGTGTGTTCATATGTGATGGCTTTCTCATTCTTAGTTATATGTGTTCTATTTGATCTTGCTCAAAATCGATTAAGCTTCCACAAGTTTGTTATAGAAGTAGATCTTGTATTTTGCTTTAGTATATTGCATAATCAATTGATCTACAGTGGGAATTTCTACATTTTATAGATGCCTCAATAGAGAAGGCACAAACATGCCAACAATTTTGAATGTTGAAGAAAACAAAAAGTGATGCCTCTTCAGCTAATCCCTTGTGGTGGCGAGAAGAGAAGCAACCATGTGATGCATCAATAAGGAAGAATGGTCAACCTCTAGAAATTCTGTATATGTTAGAATATATGTTGTTAATAAAAGTATTAACACATGGAAACAATCTTAGTATCCAAAATTTAATTTGATGTTCATGTATTTCTTAATTTTCTAGATGGACCAAAATGAATTTCCATATATCTTTAGATTTCTATATTTTGTAACCAAAAAATGGGGGAGAGATGAACTCCCAGCCTACTATCCTCTTCCAATCTTCGGATAACCCAAAAAACTAACATATCTTTCTCCTTGAAAACAATGCATGGTATTTTAATTTTATAAAAAATGAAATAGGAAATCCAAATAATTGTGGAAAATACCCAAACAAACATTAAAAATTCAATCATTTTAGTCACTTCTATATCACAAAATAAAACTCTATAGTATCTACTACTTGAAAATGATATGGTTGAAAAAATATATTGTGCTACATCGAGTCTAGATATGTTTGGCAAAAACATATCAACAATATCAAGGTTCACAATGACCATGTTTGCACTTGTAGAATTTTCTATGTGCGAGGAACTTTGTCACCTAGATGGGATAGGGAGGGTGTAATATTAAACAAAAGTCCATCATAGAAATATGCCATTATAATAGGATAAATGTTACTTACATAGATCATATATAAATAGTGACCACAAGCCAAACAGGACCCACAAGGCATGTTACCCAAATCATCAAGAATGTTACACCACAAACAAATCTATACAACGCTGAACATTAAAAATATGGTCATCTTCAACACCATCCAGCGTTTCCATCTCGCAATTAACCACGGTTATAATTGCTTGGGCATATGTTTATTGAAGCATCTGACAGCATTCACAACGCCTATATGACAAGCAGACATTTGCAATGCAGAGAAGGAAAATTCACTGCCTCAAGCTAAAGTGAAATTTGAAGAATGTTGGTATCCTTGGCTAGATGAAAGAAAAACCATCTGAAAGAAACAACAATGCAAGATATATCATCTTTGCTAAACGGGTTTTGCCAGTTGCTTTGCCGCTACCTCTGGATCCTTGGTTTTCTTAACAAAATTAATAGCCTCCTGGTTCTCCATAGCCTGCTTATGGTAGAAGCTAAAAATTACTTACGAGATACGTGGCACAAAACCCCAACAAGAAAACAGACAAGAATACAAGTAACAGAGCACTCAAGCTTATAATGTTAAATGTTACATGTTAAGAAAAGCAACCTTCCATAAACCATCGGTGGCCAAGATTAAAAATTCTGTTCCAGAATCAATATCCACATGTCTCACATCAAGATCTGATCTTAGATGCAATTTTAGATGCTTGTCTCCAAATACCCGAGAAACTGCAAGTTGCCCATCTACTCTAGATACATCTCATGTAAAGATAATATTTTGTCATACAATGTAATTACAAAAGGATATGACTTTATATCCTCTTTCACAAATGGAAAATAAGATAGAATGGATACACTCTAATGCCTAATTGTAGGAAAAAATTATGACAAGCTAAAACATGCAAAGTCTAATTTATGCATTCTTTTCAATGATCGAATTTCCCTTGTTCCAGGGCATGTCCATCAGTGGAGAAGTTGCAAAATTCATCTAACTTGGCAATGGTAAAACATAAAAAATAAAAAACAATCAAATGACAAGATATTTTTTTTTCGTTTTTGAATTGCTTCTCAATGAGCGATGCTGGTAAAACTGATTAATTATATCTTGTTATATCTTGCATGTGCGACTGAATAGGATCCATGTAACTAAAAACTAATTATTGCAGGCAACTACCAAAGACTAACCAATATAACAACCTCATGTCAAAGTAGAAGCAAATTACCCTATCCTACATTATGAAATTTCCATATGAACACTTAAGTAAATGTTTGATTTCCTTTTATTCATAATGAAACAAGCCTGGCACGTTTGAGACGAAACCACCCATATTCTCCATGCTTCCACGGTCACTGCTGGTGCTTGGCTCATCATCAACTCAGACTCGGATGGGCAGCACAAAACTGCTCTAGAGTCACCAACTTTCGTAACAATGAGGTTTTTCCCATCAATCAAGATGGTTGTGGCAACAGTTGAACCACCTAGACCGACGTTTCAAGTCTGCTGAAGGATGGTTTTGTCTGTCTTCTCATAAGATTTAACCATGCCTTGTAAGCTTTAACCATGCCTTTACAAGGATCAGACCAAATTTCATCCTCAAATCAAAAAGAAAGAGAAACAATGTAAACATATATTCAAAATTTGTCGAAGCAAACATGTATATGACATAATTCCACGTAGTAGCTCGGGGTTGTTAATTTTATGCCATACATTCAATTGAATAAAATTACTTTTGTCTAGCAACCATCAAAACCCGTGGCCCAACAGGATATGGAGCTTGAACATTACTCAGAAAGACACTAAAAAGTTGCCAAAATAAAACAGTCTTGTATTCCATAATCTACAGAAATCACCTCACTTAAGATATTTCGAAACAATTTCTTCTGCAGGTATGAGGCCACATTGTCACCTAAGTGACCATCAAATATGGCATACAGCCCCAACTCAAGGTCTCTAATTTTCTGGAATTCTGCAACATGATAACCCTCCATAGGATGAGTTGACTTTCCCTTCACTAGAATGAATCCATGAACAACTCTGTTGGAATTAAGTTGACTTTTTCCTTTTCCTGTACTAAAAGTAGAATCCACACCTGTCACATCCTACACACAATCATGGTCCATATTTTAAACCACAAATAAAGGAATATTCAGCAACAATCCAAAGAAAATGAAACTATTAGTCTCCTACAAGACCCTGCTCTGAAGCTACAATTGAACATTAAAAAAATAAGGCTAGAGATACAAAGGAGTAATTAGTCCTGGTTCTGTGGGTTGTATATATAACTCTAAAAGATTAATTATTGTTTCAATCTCTCCAATTCTCAAGCACTGCAGACTTAAATAAGGCTGGCGTGGATCCTGTGCCACACCAAATAAGGTGATCGCAAGACCTCACCCTACAAGGGGTTGCCTGGAGCAAGACCAACTCTTTGAACTTAGGTAAAGATCTTTCAGGTCCAACCTTTCCTTCAAAGGATTGATTGGCTCTTGAGCTCAGCCCATGTAAGGTCCTTCTGGCTGGTCAGCAAGAATTTAGACTTTTTAATTGCGGCCATACTTATCCTACAAGGAAAAACAACAAAACATCAAAAAGTCATCGCAATGGATCTTGATGCCAAACCCAAATTGAATAGTTTATTGTCAAACCCACAACCCAAGCTCTTAATTTAGGGAACGCCCATTTGTTTTTCAATTAGAAATAAACTAGCACAGAATCAACTAAACCATGGGTCTTATATGCACCTCGAGATTGCAGAGCTGCAGTAATATCGCAAGCTTCACTGTTTAATAGATTGGGCATTTTTGTGAACTTGAGTTATGCATCCTCAAACTTCACAACCTTGGAAGTGCATATCAGACGTGGGACACATATCCCTGGTCACATGGGCAGCCTGGTCTAGAACATGGTAGCCACCATCAAAGCACAGGCGAAGGAAGCCTTCCCGTGAATTCCATTTTATCCCAGCCCAATTCCAAACCATTCCAGCCACAAGGAGCTCATGAGTCTGTCATCCAAACATTCTTTTATTTAATTAAGCCAATCATATTATTTAATTAAGCGAAACATTGGCCCCACCCACTGTGTCAGCCCCCTTGGGATCTCTGTTTCCCAGCTCACTAACAAAAATCTTCAAATGTCCAACTTACGCCCAATGGACAATTTCATCTTGTTAAAGCTAAGATTCTCAATCATCCGCACATGGATATTCAACTGGTCTTCAATGCACATAGATCCTTTCGGTTGCTCTTTTCCATCATGATGTCCGCCTTCTCAATTTCTCGTTGTCCAATTCGAGCCACAGGGAGCTCACGAGTCTGTTGATCTAGACGTTTTCCCATTGAATTAAGCGAAACTTTAGCCCCACCCACTGTCTCGACCCCCTTAGAACCTCCGTTTTCCACGCTCAATAACAAAAAATCCTTTAAGGGTTCACATGCAACAAAAACCAAATATTGATTCTGAAAAAGGTTCCAAAAACACCAGATCGTCGAAATTATCGTCGTCCTAATCTTAATTCCAGTTGTGCCTTCACAAAAATGCAAAAATGTTCATTTCTTTAACCTGAGCCCTTTGTCCAACTTATGCCCGATGGACCATTTCAGCTTATTAAAGCCAAGATTCTGAATCATGGGCACATCGATATTCAACTGGTCTTCAATGCATATACATTCATGCCGCTTCTCTTGTCCATCACGATATCGGCCTTCTCAATTTATCGTCACCCAATTCCAGCCGCAGGGGACTCACGATTCTGTGATAGAGACGTTTTTCGATTGAATTAAATGAAACTTTAGCCCCACCCACTGTCTTAGTCCCCTTCGGACCTCCGTTTTCTACGCTCAATAACAAAAAATCGTCAAAGAGTTCAGTTGCAAGAAAAACCAAATCTTAATTCTCGAAATTCTCGTCGTCCTAATCTGAAATCCCAATTCACAAAAATATAGAAATGTTTAGATGTTTCGAAGTTAAAAAGATCCATCCCTCACACCTCACTCAACTTAGACGTGATCTGCAAATTCCTCCTAATCAATCTCAATCGCTCTCCAGTGGCTTCTCCAACAGGGCGGAGATGTACATTTCTTTAACCTGCAAATGCCTACTAATTACTCTCAATCCCTCTCCAGTGGCTTCTCCAATAGAGAAAAGATGTACATTTCTTTAACCAGAGGCCCTCTGTCCAACTTACGGCCAATGGACCATTTCAGCTTATTAGAGCCAAGATTCTGAATCATGGGAACATAGATATTCAACTGGGCTTCAATGCACATACATTCTTGCCACTGCTCTTGTCCATCACGATATCGGCCTTCTCAATTATCACCACCCAATTCCCGCCACAGGGAGCTCACGAGTATGTGATCCAGAAATTTTCCGATTGAATTAAGTGAAACATTAGCCCCACCCACTGTCTCGGTCCCCTTGGGACCTCTGTATTCCACGGTCAATTAAAAAAGAATCTTCAAAGGGTTCAGCTGCAACAAAAACCAAATCTTAATTCCATAAATGGTTCCAAGAACACTGGATTATCGAAATTCTCGTCGTCCTAATCTGAAATCCCAGATATGCCTTCACAAAAATACATAAATGTTTAGTTGTTTCGAAGTTAAAAAAATCCATCACTCTCAGCTCATTCAAATTAGATGTGATCTGCAAATGCCTGCTAATTAATCTCAATCCCTCTCTAGTGGCTTCTCCAACAAAGCAGAGACGTACATTTCTTTAACCTGAAGCCCTCTGTCCAACTTACGCCCAATGGACCATTTCAGTTTATTAAAGCCAGGATTCTCAATCATGGGAACATATACCTTCAATTGGTCTTCAATGCACATAAATTCTTGTCGCTTCTCTTGTCTATCACAATGTCAGCCTTCTCAATCTCGCCGTAAGAATCTGGGGATCTGAATAGAAAAACAAAGAAACTTAAAAATCCGAAAACGCAAAACCCTTAACTAAAATTATCAGATCCTTGTGCACGACGGGATAAAATCCGAGACATTAAGGAACTATAACAATGCTACCAAATGAAGGCGTAAACCCCTCGAACGACCCTGAAACCCTAAAACGATCCTGGAGTCAGCCTGCTCCCAAAAAATAATGGAATGACACCAAATATGCGCGAGTATTTCATGTAACACGTGTAAGACGGAAGATACATGTTGCCAAAAAACGACGAGACTCCATGCCACATAACTTCAAGAATGGCGTAATTCAAGGGCTAGACCTAGAGAATCATCCGATGGTGGATAACATTTTAATTGTCTAACGTAAATATCAACGGTCGAAAGAGTGCAAAGTGGCAGTTGATAAAGTTCTTTTCAAAGGGGGACGCTACGGCTTTAATTAGAATAAAGCGAAAATATGTTTCTTCGCGGAGTCAAAAGACTACATATTTGAAATATGAAGTGGGGCTCTTGATACCGAAGGAGGAGGTATCACGATCACCTCACTTGGAATTAGTGTGAACGGATTTAGTTTGTACCCTTCTTCAAGATCTTTCTTTTCTTAAAAAGTAGAAAAGATAAATCCTTGTCATGAAATTGTGATTCAAAGGGTTTTAAAAGTGTTTTATGTGATTGAATTTTTTTTTATTAAGTGTATCTTTTAACGAGTTTCACATAAAGGAGAAGGGGTGTTGCTTTTATTTAAAAAAAAATATGAACAAAACAATTTTCTTTAAGTAAGCCTTTCTTTAAAAATAATGCGAAGGCACTTCTCATTCAAAAATTACATGATCCTTCCCAACAAATATTTTTTTTGTAAAATACCATGAAACAAGGATTCGAGCGGTCCTCTGCGCGATTGCTATATTGTTGACGGTGTATTACAACAGAGACGTCTTTCTCAAGCTCACCAATATCGCTACAGTTTTGGATCTGCTTCCACGTTTCCCCGTGCACTCTGTAGAAACATGTTTTCGCTAAATGATTATCTTGCTTTTCAATAGAGATTGTGATTTCTCCATAGCTTTCTTCGGGGTGGCTAGTTTTCTCACGCTTTCTCTGCTACTCTTTCAAGGAATCTTATGCAGACTGCACTCTATAGGAGTTTAAAGATATTTATATAAAAGACCGTAGTAATTAAGAAGTAAACTGAATTTAACTATAGTTCAACTTAATTGGATTAAATTAAAATTGTCTATTACACCTAGCAAGCAAACTAGGGACATTGAGATTACTGCTGTCAGCATTAAAGTGAGTGCTTCTGAACTTAACTATAGATTAACTTAATTGGATTAAATTAAAATGGTCTATTACAGCTAGCAAGCAAACTAGGGACAGTGAGATTCGTGCTGTCAGCATTAGAGTGAGTTAAATGTTAAAATATAAAATACTGGTAATTTTTCCATTTTCCAACTATAATCATAAACATAAAAAATTGCTTTTAATTAGAATTTTTTAGTAAGTATATTTTATTAGTATATAGTAAAAAAATTAATGAATACTTATTGATGTGCCTGAGTTATTAACTAATATAGATAAATAAATCTGGTAGTTAGTTAATAGAAAACGCAAAAAGAATTTACTTTATTTAAAATTCATTTTATGACCGTATAAAAATTCATTAATAGAAATGAAATAACTACATAGCAGGATATAAAAAATAAGGCAACATAAATTCATCTTAATTAAATTTAGAATTTTGAGATTTCTGGGTGACTTGTTCCCAAAGAAAAATTAAACATCAATATTAAGAACACGTTTTACATATATATATAAAATATATCAAAAAAATATAAAAGCATTTTCAGTGTTATTATGAGCTCCATGCTCATGAGTTACAAATGTCAATGATGCTCGAATTTATTAGACCATTTTTATATTAAAACAGTTTCTAAATATTTTGTGTATAATGTTTATGAGTAAATGTTATATGTTGCGGAGGGTTTTCAGGATATTTTCTGATCTAATTTACTGAAAATTTCAGAAAGATTTGCTAGAATCATAATTTTTAGGTATGAATTCTCTACAATCCAAATACTTTGCTAAATCTATATTTGTAATCAAAAACCTAATTTTAACAACAATGATCAAGATTTAACAACAGATTCCTACCAAATACACTAAAACATGTGATAATTAAAAACATCATTTAACTTACTATCATTTTTATTATTTCTTTAACTGATTTTAAATTCAAAGAAAAGGTGATTAGACAATCTTATCTCACATCCAAAAAAAATATCGAAACAGCGAACTGCTCGCTCTTATTATAATCATCAAATATTTGAAAATATATATTTGAAAGAGATTTTATCTTCCCAACATTATTGCCTCAGGCCTTCAGCATGAATAATATCAACCCTACTGAGCGAACCCGGGTTTTGGAGTATATTTTTGTTGTCTCCATTATTGGATACTCATGCTTCGAATATTCCTACATTAAGTCAACGTCATTGATATGTCACCATAAAACTTTGCATCGGTATATGTACCTGCATCTTTGGACAACAGAGTCGATTAAACAATTAATAAGATTTATATTGAATTTCCAAATACAAAGTGCGCAACGCTTATTTTATGTGGGCAATCCGGGGGTATTATGTAGTTGAGCAATACTTGTCTCCTAAGACTATGCACAAACTGATTGAATTTATGTAACAGATTCAACCTATTTGTGCGTGATTATTCTATCTTTGGATTACAACTATGCATGTCGCAGGATGTTTGCTTTGCATATGCACCTGTACAAGAACTTATAATTCGACTGCTTCATCGAAATTTTATGTTGGATTTCAGGTAACTCTTTCCTTTAGGCCCACTTGTTCGAATGAACATCCTGTAGTTGAACTTCATCTTTTCGTATCTCGGTGGGTTGGAATCATGAATCAGCTCCTTTAGAGGCCCGACTTCCTTGTCTCCATTAGGGTTACAGAAAACCGCGATCGACATTCGTTCCTTTTTCAAGTTCACAATGCAGCCGTGTTCCACACTTGTAAATTCCGTTTGCCAATAGCTGCGCGAGGAAAGAAATAGAGAGAAATATGACAATCGCGAATTTTGTCAGGTGAATGAAAATAGTAATCGAAGTACTGACCTCCATCTGGTCGCCCAGGTTTATCGTTACACGCATCCAATAGCCGCGTTTGCGAACTTGGAGGCCCACAACACCATCTTGAAGCAGAACGGTTATTCCTCCAGGATCGGAGTGAGGGGACAGCCCATAAGTCAATTCCGGGTTGTGGGCATACAGGATAATAGTTGACTCGAACAGAAATCCCAATTCCGTCGTCGCGTCAAAAAGCTTCATTTAAATGGTCCGGAGGCAGGCCCAGGTTTTCACAAAACACAGACAGCGAGTTCTTACAGAGTTGCAGTGTTCCTTCGCACTACTCCTTCATTATACTCCTGTGATGTCGACACACACAAGCAATAACGAAATTTCCAGAGTAGCTACCGAAACAACCAGTTTGAAAACACAAACAAGAGAAAAAGAGAACTTCCTGTTTTATGTTGCAACCCATCCGATAAACATCACTTCCACTCTCAGAATTAGGATAAAAATAAAGAACTATACAGATTCTGTATTGAAACTTGAAACGCACCATTGACTCCATATCCAAGCAAGCAAGTGGAATTTTGAACGAAAAATAAAATTGCAACGTTGAATGGAAAGGGAGTTCCTGCATCACCTGTATTCATTCTGTTTGGATGGCCATCTGTCCTCCTCTCGTATGGAGAGAAGCAAGTAGTTGTGATAATAGTAATCCCCCAATTGAGATTCGCACCTTTCTGCACACCAGTTCGACTACCATATCCAACGTAAGTCCCAGGATCGTTGGCGTGTTTCTGCTTCTCCTCCAACGGCAGACAAAAGAACTCTCTCGACACCTCACGTACGGACATGAGAAGTTTCGCAGAAACTCCATGGTTAATAACTTGAAAGGATCCTCACTCTCTGCATGCATCTGATATGTCTTCCATGGTCTTATTCCGGCGTTCGTCCTAGAGACCAGCGACGTCTATGATGGGTATCTCCTCTGCTAACAGCCGCAGCTTTGGGGACCTCTCGTCATCAAGCCTGATGCATCTGGATGGCAAGCTTTCAATGCCGCGCTTTCTTTCTTTCTCTCTTTTTACCATCGAATCAGGAAATTTGTTGTCATTGTTTTTAAAACAAACGAGCAACTACAAAGTGTAATCATTTTCGATCGGATGTATTGCATTACAATTCACGTGGAAGTGAATATTTTATGCAATACAATTCATGTGAAAGTGAATATTTATTCACCAATATTCTTGCCTCGGTGTCGTTCAAAGGTATGCTTTTAGTTTTAAAGGAAGCCCAGTCAAAAGTCCGAAGTTGTTTTTATGGAGTAAAATTGAGTTTTTTTGTGCCCATGGGTTAAAGGAGACCTAAAGAGTTAATTATCTGAAATTGTTTTGGGGTGAAGAATGTTACAAAAAAATAAATGGTGTTGGGTATTTATTTTGGTGGAAGTATTTTTATAAGGTAAACTAAAATAAAAAATGTGTATTTGATTTAAAAAGGGTGAAGAGTAGTAAAGGGGAAGTATGGTGTAGCTAAACTATTTGGGTATTGTAAATTATTTAGGTAAAATTAATGTGTATGATTTCACAATATAGTGTAAGTTGTGGAAGTGTGGTGAAAAAGTGTAAATAATTGATTGGTGAGTTTCCCTTGAATTTGTAGTTGATGGGAGAAAAGAAAATGTAAAAGTGAAAACGAGCATGCATATCAGTCATGGGTCACCAAAGGAGAATTAAACAGTTACAAACAGAACTGAAGCCACTGAGCCCAAAGAATCAAAGGGAAGAAGTTGCAGAAAAAATTGGAATTTTTCGAGCCGAAGAACGTGTACATGAAGATCAAAATATATAATGGGGCCAAATCAATGAAGAATTTGAAGAAACTGATGCAATATTGAAATGATTAATGCCAGTTTTGCAATCTTTCTCGGGTAAAGATTTTGAACTCTAGGCAATTAAAATGGAGGGTTTGCTTGATTCATTAGATTTATGGGAATTTTTTCAAGAAATTTCTATAAATTCTCAATGTAAGAGTGGTTTCTTATTATATCACCATAGTGTTTCTTATTATATCAGCACAGGACGATAATACCTTGTCTAGTATTTTGCATGCATATGGTGAAATAGATAACAAAGTGAATAGCATCTTTGAAGTAGAGGTGGTGAATTCAACAACGATGGTTGCTAATGTTAAAGAGGAAATTGCAAAATTTGATGAAGGATGATTGTTTTATGAAAATGAATTGCAGGTTATATTTGAAAAGTATTGATTGATAAACTATTGTTTGTTGTTGATAAAGTGGAGGAATATGAAGAGGAAATTGTAGTTGCAATTAAAGGGACAAGAAAATCTGAAGATGCCAAAATTGATTATGATGGCGAGATAAATTCTATTGAAGAATGGGTTGAGAGACCTTTTGAACAAATTGATGCATGTCTCAAAGCAGGAAAGGGAATAGTGAAGGTTCTTGAAAATGAGCACAATGGTAAATCAATGAATGATTCATATCATATGGAACTGGAACTAGTGGAGGACACATTTGAAAACGTTCCCCGTATTTTAATATATTGGAGCCCAGAGGAAATAAAATATGATTATGGATTGATGAGGCAACAACCAATTCAACAAGAAACTAGTGATGATGAAAATAAACTTGTTGAGAAAGGAGTTTACATGGATTAGTATCATCCTAGTTAGAATAAGAAGCAATATCAATATTTCATGATATGGAGTAAGAAGAAGACTAAATAGGTTGAAAGTGTCAGAGTTTGGAGCAGCAAGTCCAAGAAGAAATTTCATCAATATGTTGATGCAAATAAAGTTAAAATGAAGTCATATTTGTAAGCCTTGTTGAGACTCAAACCATTAGGCATTGTTATGCATTGTTGAAAATTCATTTCTCCATTAATGGGGGACGTTAGAATAATGTAGAAACGGAAATGTCTAGTAATGTGATAGGTTTGTTGAGTTGTCTTCTCAGATGTATGTGAGTTACGAGATGTTCTAGAAGCCATTGATTTCTAGCATAAGTGAATTGTATATGAATCATAAATTCTACCTTCCATGTTGTTATGCCCATAGAGTCTTGTGATCCATCGTTATATAATGGGACACATTGTGATCTATGTGCGATGAGTTAGTATGCATGGTTTGGCTTGGACTAAGAATATGTTCCATTGTGTCAACTCTTTATTTTCTAATACTATTAGGTAAAACCGTACATAAATAAGTATCTAATTAAACCTATAGACCTGTAGGATGAGAGTAGAGGAATTTGATTTCTGCACACACATATATTGCATAGGCATGTTTTTACATTCAGATATTTCATAAAGGAAAAAATCTTCAGTCATCATTCTTCAGAAGATACGCATAAATAAATCTATACTAAATTGTCGACTCTAAGGGTTTGATGAGGTTTCCATGGGATGTCGATCATGTACAATGCAATCACAACTTAGATATGCTAATCATAGTAGAGAATGGAATTTCAAGGAAAAATTACGACGCATTGAACTATTTATAATTTTTATCTGGCTACCGAGGTTAAAAATTCATAAACTAGCTTCTCCCTTCGAACTATAGATTGAGAAAATTTAAGCGTGGCAGTCCTAGATACTCTGAAGGTCCTAAGAAAAAAATACATTGTTCACCCTCAAGATTTCCATTCTCAGGAAGGCCACCAAGGGGCTCAGAACCTTGCCTTTATATTCGACATGGGAAACAAATAATGGAAAATGAATAGCGTAACCAAAACCTAAGTTAAAATTTAAAATTACAAATGTGGGGGAGACATTTTGTTAGTTAAAATATATTTGTTATTATTGAAATAAAGTACCAAGGAAAAATTGTTTAATGTCCCTGATAATTGTGATAAGTTAATCTCATGCCCATATTGGTCGAGATTTCCAAAAATTTACAGTTTCATTAAATTTCAATGGCACAAAAATTATAGAAGCCTTATTTTAAAATAGATACACCAATTTACTTAAAAAAAAAATTATTAATATAGATGTATTGATCTAGGTGGATGTTGGTGGGAGCCTACGTATCCCACAACGACCCCCACAACTATCTCTTTAAGTTTTTGAGTTTTCGTAAGTGTAGCACAATTTACTATTTTTAGCAGTTTTTCAAGTCGTGAACTTCCGAAGCCATTTTGAGGCCCTAAACGACGTTTTTTGGGAAGTCTAGGAGCAACATGGGTTAGTGGACTAGTGTTTCTCTTCCGACATTTGTATTTCTCGGACATATTTTTCTAACGAGATATTGTGCACGTTAAATGGAGATCATATGCCAAAGTTACAACCCCAGGAAGTTGATGTACCAATTTATCCAAACGGGGCCCACAATTTGACATTTCACCTAGATGTATTGATCTAGGTGGATGTTGGTTGGAGCCTACGTATCCCACAACGACCCCCACAACTATCTCTTTAAGTTTTTGAGTTTCTGTAAGTGTAGCACAATTTACTATTTTTAGCAGTTTTTCAAGTCGTGAACTTCCGAAGCCATTTTGAGGCCCTAAACGATGGTTTTTGGGAAGTCTAAGAGCAACATGGGTTAGTGGACTAGTGTTTCTCTTCCGACATTTGTATTTCTCGGACATATTTTTCTAACGAGATATTGTGCACGTTAAATGGAGATCATATGCCAAAGTTACAACCCCAGGAAGTTGATGTACCAATTTATCCAAACGGGGCCCAGAATTTGACATTTCATCTTCTATGGTTAGGTTCTTGGATGTTTATCGTTTTCCATTGTTTCTCAACAATAAATAGGCCTTCGCACCTCATTGTAACACATTTCAGAGGTATGTAGCCACCACATCTCTTCTTAGAGATAAGCTACCATCGCCCTAGCTAGTTTATTTCCATTTCTATTTGTAAGTGTGTTTTAGTATTTTACAGTAATGAAATGAATTATTATTTCTGCTACATCTCTGTATTTATGGTTATCTCTGTAATTTTTTGTGTTCCTATTTAAATCTAGATCAATGGTATCAAAGCGGTCTGCTTTTTCTTTGTTTTTCTTTACATGTCCCCAATGAGGTCGGGATATAAAGAGTTAGGGCTTGAACTATTCGAACCTTTGCAAGACCAGCCTCACAAATCCCAATGGTATCCCATGGCAAATGAAAAGAAAGATGAGGGGGTAGGAGATCCTACCAAAATCTTGCTCAAAGAAGCCCTCGAGCAACAAAGGAATGTGATGATGGACAACTTTGCCCAGATCCTTCAGTGCTACCCAGGGACAATGCATCGACTTCCAACAGCTACTCTAGAAATGACACACCTTTTAAGGTACAAGTTAATTTTGAAAACCACATATTCAAGGGTGAGATAGATCCAGATGTCATAGATAAATGGTTAAATTTCCTACAAGGCTATTTTTTTGTTCATGAATTTTCTAGTTGGGAAAAGATTATTTTCGCTCTTCTCAAAGTAGCCCCCCACGTCAAGGACTGGTGGGAAACCTACTGCAAGCAGAAGGATGAAATTACGAGCTCACTATTTTCAGTTGCACCCACTTGGAATTCATTCCAGGATGCCATCAAGGAGTAGTACTACCTTGTCAAAATCTATGAGCACAAATACATAAAGTGGACCATGCTGTGGTAGGGAAGGGACCAAGATGTGTCGGAGTTCACAAACATTTTTCATACCCTTCACACTCATTTTGCTATGAAGGATTCTGAGCTACATTTTGTACTCAAATACTACGACTAGCTACGTAGATACATCCAAGAAGAGATGGACTTTCTAAACATCTCCTCGCTCGGCACAGCATACTGATCTGCTATCAAAATTGAGCAAAAGTTTAAACATAAGAACCATGACTTTGGATCTGCAAATCTGAAGACCAAAGGACAAAGCTAGGGTGGGGTGACCCAAGGCAACCCATTGAAGATACAAGAAAAGAACAACACCACAGAGTCGAAGAAGGACATAGGAAAGTGGTGTGAGTTCCATAAGATCCCCACTCACAACAAAAGAGAGTGTCTGACCAAGGAGTCATTGGTGGCCAAGTTGAAGGCTTCAAAATCAGATACATGTTTCGACCCTGAGTCAGAACCTGACAAGGGGAATGGCAAAGGGAGGTAGATCATTGATGAAGAGCCTAGTGCCACTGTTGCCATTGCCAAGATCCTGAAGAATGAGCCCGAAGATCTAGAGGAGGGGGAGCATCTTTTCCGCTCATAGATGTGGGTGAAGCATTCGCCACTACAATTCATTGTCGAAAGTGGTGGCCAAAAGAGCCTCATTTAAGCAGAGCTTGTGAAGCAGTTGGGCCTATTTACTACACCACACCTACAACCATAAAATATTAGGTTGTTTCACCAAGGACAAGATCTTTGATTTTGCCAGTAGTGTTGCCTTCCCTACAGCAGCAAACCCTTCACAGATAAGGTACTATGTGATGTTACACCTCTGGATGTTTGTGATGTATTATTAGGCTAGCCATACTTGTGAAGGTGACATGTTGTATATGAGTCAAGGCCTCACGCTATTATTGTTTCTTTGGGTGATTCATCATATAGGATACCAGAGGTAGCCCCACCTAATGCCAATTCTTTGATCACTGCTAAGAAAGGCAACAAGATCATCTCACAGACTAGGAAATTTATTTTCTGTCTAGTTCGCTCCAAAAGTAAGGCGAAGATGGTCACCACATCAATGACCCCTGCGAAGGGTTGTTCCACACAGCAGTAGCAGCAAAGAGATATGGTCATGACAGAACACGAGAACAACTTCTCCTCACCCACGGGGGTACCATGCAAGTTTTAGGTGGGCAACAAAGTCTGGTCACCTGTGCAAAAAGAACATCTTACCAGAACCCATCAAAAGCTCAAACCACTTCGACATGATCCTTACATCATTACCAACGTTGTGGGAAACAATGCTTTGGAGCACAACATGCCCTCATTCCTTCTCCTGCACCAAGTGTTCAATGTGTACTGCCCTTGACCATGCTTCCCACCATTACTGGACACATCTGAGATTGCAGAATAGCTCATTGGGGACCAAGTTCAGCAGATGGAGGAACTCATTGCAATGGGTACCATTGCTTCCTAAGGGGGGAAGGAATGATCCAAGTGGACACCCATAATTGTCCACCCACCTATCCCACTGGGACACCCATAATTGTCTCTTTTAGTTTTTCAGTTTCTATAATTTTAGCACAATTTATTATTTTTAGCAGTATTTCAGGTCCTGAACTTATCGAGCCGTTTTGAGGCCCTAAAGGACGTTTTTTGGGAAATCTAGGAAGAAGATGGGTCCATGATCTGATGTTGTTCTTCCCAAATTTATGGTTCTCAGATAGATCTTTCTAATGAGATATTGTGCTTGTCAAATGGAGATCGTATGCCAAATTTACGACCCCATGAAGTTGATGTACCAATTTACCCAAGCAGGGCCCACAATTTGGTGTTTCATCTTCTAGGGTTAGGTTTTTGGATGTCTAGGGCTTTCCATTGTTTCTTAACAATAAATAGACCTTTGAACATCATTGTAACATAGTTCAGAGGCATGTGGCCGCAAAATATCTTCTCAGAGAGAAGCTACCATCGCCCTAGCTAGTTTATTTTCATTTCTGTTTGTAAGCATATTTTAGTGTTTTACAGTAACTAAATGAAGTATTATTTCTATTGCATCTTTGTATTTATGGTTATCTTTGTAATTTTTTGCGTTCCTCTTTAAATCTGGATCATGTATGCATTATATTTTTCTTATAGGAACTCCATATCTTATTATAAGAATGCTACCATGTTGTTGAAGTTAATGGAGAAATGTATTTTAGGAGAAACCCGGTTCATTAGTTATGTGTATGCCTCAGATTAGGATTTAGTTCCTAATTATTAGCTGGCTATTCGAACTTCCTTATATGTGTGTAGGCTATATATTCATGATTTGTAATGATGAGCATGCATAGCGTTCTACAAGAGGCAGTCTCCAAAGGAAGCCCTTATTTGAGAGTTGCTTAGTTTATTAAATAATATCTTTGTCTTCCATTTCTAACATGCTATCACAACTTCAGGGTTCAGTGAGGGAAAGCGAGAATGCTTCAGTGACTAAGAGTGCATCGTGGTTTTAGTGTGGCCTTAGTGGTGGTGGTAGAGAACATTTCCATTGCTTGATCAACATGCATTTTGGCTCAAGAAGTACACTCTTCTCTGCTAACAAGCATCGTTCCTTGAGCGAAAAAATCATTGTTTGACCTCCACTTCACATGATTTCTTGTAGCGCGGGTCATCAGCACCGATTTGCATAAAAAAATATTTTCTCTTTATTTGACTGAATTTCTGTAGTTTGACCGAATATTTGGCTGCATGGCGGTCGAATTCTAGCTTCGTAGGCATTAGATTTGTTGGATGGTGCTGTGATAACCTTGGACCTATAGCGACTGAGTTAAAAGTCATGTGTAGCGGTGGCAGCTTGAGTCAAAGGCAGTGTGGTGAATCCATTTGCTTGATCCATCTGCGTGTTGTGGAGGCTACTAGGAGGCCGAGCGTTGGAGCAATGAAGACAGAGACCGTGAGGCTACAAGTGAATCAATAGTGTTCTCCTTGTGGATCGTGGTCAATCTCCATAGAGGTGCAACTATTAAAGGAGTTTGTCATGGTGGGAGGAACTAACAAGCTCAAATCTTCTCACAGCAAGCATATGTTGAAGAGAAGTATTCGAAAGTTTTTTCATAGAAGAAAGAACATGAATTTACGTCCGGTCATCAAGTAGAGATGGAGTACCATGACAATCTTTGTAATCTCAAAAATATTGAAACTAAAGAAAAAGCTTTGTTAAATGCAGTTCGGCTAGAACTTGCTCTTAGTTCTCAAGGCTATGGTTTTCTTCATATTCGTGATAAATTATGAACTTCCAGCTTCTGATGTAGTGAGGCAAAGAGCCGAAAACCCAATCATACATCTGTTGAGATGAGTTGAGTGACGGCTAAAGAAGATTGTTTAGGAATATTGTGCAATCTTTGTCATTGGTTCCTTTGTGCCTGAGGCCGAGAGAAAGGTATTGTTGGTATGTGATCGTTGTTTTTTTTTATCTATTTTTGAACCAAGGAAGGTCGAATGTGAAAGGTATACTATACTGAATTTGCCTTGCTATTTGAGTGAATTTCAAAGGCCATGCTTTTATTTCATTTTTGGGGTTATAAAAATTATTTTTTTAAAATTGTTTGTCACATGTGATAAAGTTTTTATACATGAAAAAAGGGGGTCATTTTTTTACAAAAGTGAGGGTTTATTTAAAAAAAAAACAAAGAGGGATCTTGGTTTTTTGCATCAAATTAAAGGAATTGTTATTTAATTAACAAAGCACCTATTCTTTTTAGATTGCTCCTTAGATCTGGAGATAGATCCGTCTTTTAAAGTGTTGTAGGTCAAATTTTATATTTCTTGAGGGATACCTGTCAAGATGAATAACTAGATGGCAAAGGCATATATGAATGAGAGCAGTAAGCTCGATAAATCAGATTACTTGAATTCAAAATTTAACTTGGAGACCCTGTTGGAGGGGAAAAATGCTTGGGTAATTGCAACCGGCGATGAGTTGAAGCTCGCCGTAGCTACAGGTGTAACACCAGCAACAATCCAAGACAGGGAAAAGAGGGAGAAAAAAGCAAAAGTATTGTTAAAATTGTTAGTGAAGAATTGTATTATCCCTCACATTCGTGAATGAAAATCCACAAACGACATCTAGAAAATCCTCAAGGACTTGTACGAGATCAAAAACACAAATCACTTATTGATTTTGAAAAGCAAGATTCTCACCATTAAAATGGAGGAGAATGAATGAGTGGTTGCCTTCATTTGTCGAATCAAGGAGCTCAGAGATAAAATGGGAAACATAGGAGAGAATGTCAAACACTAATCTAGTCACAACTACCATGAATGGTATGACTAATGACTATTAGATGTTTATCATAGGTTCAGATGCGAGAGTGAAAACCCCCAATTTCTAATAATTGACAAGAATCATGATGTAAGAGGAAGAGAGGCGGATGACCCTGAAACCCCAGAGTTCAGATCTTTCTCTAATGGCGAAGAAGAAGCCCTTAAGAGGTAAGGAAAATGTAGGATAGAAAGGTGGAAGTATACCACAGTGAAAAACACCTCAAGATATGTCCTGAAATAGAAGTGATTGAGGACCCAAATGTCTTTAATGTGGTAGAGTTCGTAACATAGTTGAAAGCTATCAGAAGAAGAAGTTTGATGAAGGTAGCCATAGACATAAGATGCATGCAGGACACTTTGCTGATGAAGATCAAAATCAGAATCTCAGATTGTTTGTATCTAATTCTGAATTCTCTATTGAGGATGATGAAGCAGAAACCTGGTTTGCTAGATCAAGAGTTTCCACTCACATGACAAGTAAGAGAGATTGGTTTGAGAATTTTGAAGAAACCTGCAGTTGTGAAAATATCTACCTTGGTGATGATAGAGGGTACCAGATCAAATGGTATGGTAATGTTCATGTCATTTTGCATAATGGAAATATTAGACATATTCAAAATGTAATGTATGTACCTTGAATAAAAAATAACATTTTCTATGTTTCTATGATAACATATTGGAACCTTAAGGTAGATTGTTTTAAGTCTTATTGTGTTATTAAAGATCTATTGGATCGTATGAAGCCAATTGCATCAAGTATTCAAGTGGGAGGATTGTATAAGCTAAATGTAAGAAGCACACTACACCAAGCTTTGACCTTATTATTTATGAGTGCAGAAGACTTATGGCATCAATGGTTCGGTTATCTCAATTTAAATGACCTGTCGCTACTTCAGAAATGAGGTATGGTTAATGGTCGACTTGTTTTAAAGAATGTTCATGTTGATTGTGAAGCATTTTATCTTGGGAAGATGCATAGAGATGAGTTTCTTGCAAATTTAGATAGAAAGAAGAGAGATGTACTAGAAATTGTGCACACTTATTTGTGTGGGCCGATGCAAACAAGGTCATTAGCATGTGCCTATTATTTCTTACTGTTTGTTGATGATTGCATGAGATTTACCTGGGTATCTTTCCTCAAAAATAAGAATCATACTTTTGAATATTTCAAAGAGCTCAGAAGCATGATTGAAAAACAGACAGGAAAACTCATCAAAATTCTTCACTCAGATCAAGGGGGAGAATGCAAGAAGGGTGGTTTCATTAAATATTGAAAGTACCATGGGATATTTCATCATTTCACAATTCCCCACACTCGTTAATAGAAAGGGGTTGCAGAGATGAAGAACATAACCCTTGTGGAGTGTGTTTGGAGCATGTTAAAAGGTAAGAATCTGTCTAATGGATTTTGGGCAGAAGCAATAAATACTACAATATATTTGAATAATAGGAGTCCAACAAAAAACCTTGATTTTAAAACTCAATTCTAAGCTTTATTAGGCTTTAATACTGCAATTAATCATTTAAGGGTTTTTGGCTCCAAAGCTTTTTCTCATGTTCCAAAATAGGATAGGAAGAAACTAAATTCAAAGGCCATTAAATGCATTTTTGTTCAGTACTGCACAGAGTTTAAAGTTTATAAATTGTTTAATCCCTCTACACATAAAGTGTTTGCAAGTAGAGATGTGGTATTCCATGAGTAGGTTGATGATGGAAACCATGAAAGAAGCAATGAAGATTGGCACATACTTTTTCTAGTGGAAGATGGACGTGATGATAGGGATAGCCATGAGAAGGAGCAACGTCATCATCAACAACAACAACAATGATAAAAAGGAAGATGTGGATGGTACAGATGTAGGTAGCAGACCAAGTCCACCAAGGGATCATCATAATAGATTTGAAGGAAGCCCACCACTAGGAGATCAGCTAGGCAAATTTAGTTGCCAACAAGATATAAGGATCATGCTCTTATAACTAGTATGTTAAATGTTGTCGAACCCTCTAATTATAAAGAAGCAAGTTAATATAGTTAATGGAGGGAAGCCATGGAAGAGGAATATGAGTCAATTCTTAAAAACAAAACCTAGGATCTAGTTGAACGACCTAAAGGAAAATAACCCATAGGTTGCAAATGGTTATACAAGCCTAAATTTAAAGTTAGGCTGGTTGCAAAGGGATACTTGCAAAAAGAAGGCATACACTATGAGGAAACCTTCAACCCTGTAGCCTTATTAAACACAATCAAAATATTAATTACTTTAGCTACCAAATGTGAAATCTCCATTCTTAAATGGGTAATTAAAAGAAGAAGTGTATTCAATGCAACCTGAAGGGGTTGTTAAACTGGGGGAGGAAAATTTAGTCTGTAGATTGAAGAATGGAATAAAATAGGCTCCGAGGCCATGGTATGATAAAATCTAGTAATTTTTCCTACAACATAGTTATAAAAGAAGCAAGGATGACCCTAATCTATATATTGTGTTGGATAAAAAGGGGAGAATTATGTTCATTTCATTATATGTAGAGGTTCTTATCATTACAAGAAATGCTAATGGACTCATTAAAGAAATCAAAGAGCCAATGCAACAACTTTTTGAGATGAAAGACATCAGAGAGTTACACTATTGTTTGGGTCTTGATGTCTGGAGGGATTATGGTGAGACTTTTATGTCTCAGGGAAAGTATGTGAGGAGTCTATTGAAAATATTTAGAATGGGTCAGTGAAAAGCAACATCAGTGCCTTTATAGAAGAATACCAAACCTCAGATTAATGATTGTTCAAAGGAGGTTGATGCAGCACTGTATAGATAGTTGGTTGGGAGTCTAATTTACTTGACTACAACTAAGCCAAATTTGGCTTTTGTAGTTAGTGTATTGAGCGAATTCATGTCAACTCCTCTTGAGAATCATTGGGCTGCAGCAAAAGACGTCTTAAGGTATCTTCAAGTTTCCTTAGTCTTTGATATTAAATATACTAATTCGTTTGGTATTAGATTGAAAGGTGTTTCCGCAGAAGTAGAGTATCAAGCAATGTGTGCAGCAACATGTGAGGTAGATTGGTTGAGGAGATTTCTTCAAAATGCCAGAGAAGAACAAAACTATGCATTTATTATCAGATGTGATAACCAGAGCTCAATCAAACTTGCAAATATTTGAGTGTTTCATAAAAGCACAAAGCATATTTATACACATTTTCACTTTGTTAGGGAGAAGGTTCAATCAAAAGGAAATCCATATTGAATATTATAATACTTGTGACAATGCTACAAAATTTTTCACTAAGCCTCTTGGAAGAATTAGGTTTGATTTATTTAGGGAGATGTTAGGGGTTCTTGTGAACCCTTTCTACATTAAGGAGGAGTGTTGAAGATAATGGAGAAATGTATTTTAGGAGAGAGTCGGTTCCTTGGTTAAGTGTATGCCTCACATTAGATTTAGTTCATACTTATTAGGTAGTTTTTCTAACTTCTCTATATCTATGTAAACTATATATTCATGCTTTGTAATGATGGCTATGTAAAGCGTTCTACCACAGGCAATCTCCAGGTGAAGCCCTCACCTCCTGAGCTGCTCAGTTTATTGAATAATATCTTTGTCTTCCATTTTTAATACATATAGAATTAGATAACGTTACCCTAAATAATTTGTGTGTGTGTGTGTGTGTGTGTGTATAATATATATATATATATATATATATATATATATATATATATATATATATTATAATTTTTTAAAGAATATATTGTTAATTTTGTGATAGGTAAATTTTAATGTTAATAATAGAAAATAATACTTTTGAAAAATACAATTCCATCTTTAGAGAAAAAAAAATCCTTGTGTAAATTAAATTTAAATTTATCATTTTGAGTTAAAAGTTGAAGTAGAAAAGATTATTGATGTTTCCATTTTTTAACAATAATTATAAATAATTGCTTTGAAGAAATAATTTTTTTTTTCAAGTGTATTTAATTGATTTACAATAAAAAAAAAAACAATGTTTAATTTTTCATGTGATTGAGTTATTTTTTTGTTAAGCTTGGCAAGGATACATCACCCCAATGGGGAAAGCAAATAAAGCAATGACTTCACTTCAAGGAGTGCCTTAAAAGAGCACCCTGTCTATCCAAAACCCAATACATACAATTAAGCTATTAATTAATATAGATAAATAATTTTTTTATTATTTAATAATAAATCCAAAAAAATACTTTATTTGAAAATAATTTCATATAAGGACATAACTAGATATAAGAAATATGCTAGCATAAATTGATCTTAAACTAGAAGAACTAAGACAAGGTTGGCTTAAATCTATTAGATTAGTAATTTTGATTACTATGTGTGAATTGTTCAAAGAAAAATATATGTATTAAGTAAATGTTAATTTATAAATAATTTTAAAATGTTTTATTTATAATTTCTATGTTCAAGTTAAGCATTGGAAGGTTTTCATGTATATTTTCTCATGTTATTTGGTAGGGATTTGTTATATTTTCTGACAGAGATTTGGTGATTTATCAGATTGAATTTTATATTCTCCACAATCTAATTTAAAACATTTAGACCCAAAAAAATATTTACTTTGCTTTAAAAAAACTCCTTACCACATTAAGTTTTAAATTCTCCACCATCTAAATACATATATGAAAACTTATTTAAAACATTTAAAAGAAATATTTTACCAAAAAAATTTCACCGAATTCTAAAATATATCATACTTAGACAGTCATTTTACTTCTATATAATTAATATTTCATATATATTTAAAAGAAAAGTGATCATAGTTTTTTTTTAACCAACAAACTGCTCCCTCTTCTTATCATCTTCCAATACCTGAAAACCTATTATGTAAAACAATCGTTTAAATCAGTGTAAGTTGAGGCAAACTTTGAGGGAAATGTTTTACAAGCGATTGTGATATCAATATTATTGCCTCAGGCCTTCAGCGTTGATATTTCCAAGCCTGCTGGGCAAGCCTATATTTTTGTGGTCCCCATTATATTGGATTATATTTGTTCTCGATTATATTTTGTTCTCTCCATTATGTGGATACTTATGCTTCGTGTATTCCTAAATTAAGTCAACGTCATATGCGTTGATATTTCCAAGCCTGCTGGGCAAGCCTATATTTTTGTGGTCCCCATTATATTGGATTAAATTTGTTCTGGATTATATTTTGTTCTCTCCATTATGTGGATACTTATTCTTCGTGTATTCCTAAATTAAGTCAACGTCATATGTGAATAAGGATTCGGATTTAAATCCCAAAGGGGGTACTTTACGTGTGTCTCTTGTTCAAATTGTAATTTCAACTGCCGTACAGCCATTTATTCCGGAAAATCACTTCACAAAATTGCCAGTACATTTTGCATCGCTTTTTGCAATAAGTTGTTTCTGTCATAGGGCTTCCGAACACTCCGAACACCCTGACTTGATGCCATGCATTCTGTGTACGAACACAAAACCACCCACTCCCCGAAAGCTAAAGTTCGTTTGGTTTGTGTGAGCTTGGTGTGTGAATTGCGTCCGATCAGGTTAACGGACAAGGATCTTCATCAACCTGCCAGGACATTATTTTTATTTTTACCACAAGTTTCATTTAATACATTTAATGCTTTTGTCATAGTCTTAGGTAAAGTTTTTAATGTTTTCATACAGCATGTAATTTCTTTTGGTTAACCCATATAGTATGTACGCCATATAGTTTTGGGGTATGTGTGTTGACTTTAGTTTTGTATTGCACACAGGTGGATAAGTAATTTTGGTTTGCAGCAGCGAATAGAAAAAACCAAGGAAGAAGAGAAAAACAAAAGCACAGCAGTGCGAAGGTAGAACAAAATGCAGAGGATTTGGTAATGTGTAAAAACACATGTTTTTTTATTAGCAGGTTGAAATGTAATTTTTTTTGTATTGCTCAAATAAAGGGGAGCAAGAGCCAATGAAAAATGACTGTGTGAATTTTACTTTCGAGATCGAAAAGTTGTGTAAGAAATTTTTACAACACATGTAAGAATTTTTATTCTACAGCAGTAAATATAAAATCTCTTTTATAGCAGTAAATGTACATGAAGATTTTACACACCACTGTAAAAATCATTAGTAACAGAGGCAGAGTAATTTTGTTTTTGGTGAAAAGTTTTTGGTGAATCCCTCTCAAAAAGAGGAAGACAATTGTATTAGGTAGTTTATAAATTAATACAAGTTTATGTTGGTTGTGAAACTGTGCTTTGTTCATAATTTTTAGTTTTGGGGCTTCCCTGTGCAAAAGATCCTGAGGAGAAAAACAGAGCATTGCTCTATATTTAGTCAATTGTTTGTTTTTGGGATTTTACCAGAAAATTCCCCAACAGTGGTATCCGAGTAGATCTAGGCTCTTTGAAGGTGTCAAAGAAGCTGAAGGGAGGAGTTTTTTGTTGCAGCAATAAATCTTCTCCAGCAAAGTGAAGTCTCAGGCAAAAGGATTCAGGTATTCCTCAAAGTTTTTTTGTGTTACTGCTGAAGAAACAATCAGTGTTTTAAATACACAGTCAAGGATTTAGAAACATAGTTAAAGAGTGCTAGAATGGCCAGCACCAGCACCAGCATGGGTATGTTTAATCCTCAATTCCCACAGTTCAATGGGAAAAACAATGACTACTGAGCAATAACCATGAAAGCCCTGTTTGTCTGTCAAGATTTATGGGAATTAGTTCAAGATGGTTTTGAAGAACCAACAGATGAAAATGAGTTTAATAGATTAACTCAAGCAGAGAAAGATCTATTAAAGAGCAATAGGAAGAAGGATTCAAAAGCGCTTATATTTTTGTATCAAGCAGTGGACCAGAGTGTGTTTCCAAGGATAGCAGCAGCTAAGACATCCAAAGAAGCATGGAAAACCCTCAAGACAGCCTATCAAGGCATGGAGAAAGTGAAGACAACAAAACTACAGTTGCTGAGGAGAGATTTTGAGAATATGAACATGAAAGAGTCAGACAATATTGACTCATTCTTTACACATGTGATTGGATTGGTCACACAGATGGGGACACATGGAGAAGTTCTTGAAGAAAGGAGCATTGTGGAGAAACTATTGAGGGTCCTACCCTCAAAGTTTGATGTGATTGTCACCACTATAGAAGAGACAACGGATCTCTCAAACTTTTCCGTTGATAAACTCCATGCATCACTGATAACACATGAGCAGAGGTTGAGTAGAAATAAAAACTCATCTCTAGAGCAAGCCTTCAAGACTCAAATGTCCTTTGGAAGAGGAAGAGGTCAAGGCAGAGGAAACAAGAGAGGAAGAGGCAGAAGCCAAAACAGAGATGGAAGGAACAGCCCAGCAAATGCTCAAGAAAGAGGAAGCAATCCGAATCAGAACCAAGGTCAAAGAAACAACCAACAAAGAGAACAATATCATGCTCAAGGACAAAGGTATGAAAAATCCAATGTTCAATGTTATTACTGCAAAAAATATGGGCACTATGCCAGTGAATGTAGGAAGAAACAACATGATATGAGTAATAGACCAAATGCCAATGTCACTAGAGAAAACATCAGTCAAGATAATGTGTTGTTAGCCTGTAACATCGCTGAAACAAATAGTGAAGGCATATGGTTTTTAAACTCAGGTTGCAGAAACCATATGACAGGAAACATAGCCCTGTTTTCTGCCTTAGATCAAAATGTGAAATCAGAAGTCACACTTGGGACTGATAGCAAAATTTCTGTTATGGGAAAAGGAAAAGTCAAAATATTTACAAAGAAGGCTGAAAAGAAAACCATAGCAGATGTCTACTATGTCCCTGGAATGAGATGTAACCTCTTGAGTATTGGACAACTTGTCCATAAGGGGTATAATATTTTCTTTAAGAATGATGTATGCACCATCATGGATATAGCACCCAGCAAAAGATGTATTTCTGAAGTGAAGATGACAAGGAACATGATGTTCCCTCTTAGAATAAGGGCATATTTGAAAAACAAAAAAGTAATTGCAGCAGTTACCCAAGAGGCTTTCCAAAGTGTGCCAAAGGATGAAAATTGGTTGTGGCACTTGAGATTTGGACATCTCAACTTTGGAGGTCTTAACTTGTTGAGTAGAAAAGGAATGGTAAGAGGATTACCAATGATAGAGAAACCAGATAGTCTTTGTGAAGGTTGCATATTGGGGAAACAACACAGAGAAAGTTTTCCATCAGGGAAAAGCATAAGGGCAAAGGCACCATTAGAGATTTTCCACTCAAATGTATGTGGACCGATGCAAACTCCATCACTAGCAGGCAGCCAATATTTTCTAAAATTCATTGATGATTTCACCAGAAATACTTGGGTTTATTTTTTGAAGAACAAAAGTGAAGTGTTTGAAAAATTCCAAAATTTCAAAGCACTTGTGGAGAAGCAAAGCGGGCTGCATATCAAAGTTCTAAGAACTGACAGAGGAGGTGAGTATATCTCCAAGGAATTCCTATGATTTTGTAGAGAAAATGGAATTCATAAGCAATTCACAGCTAGGTACACCCCACAGCAAAATGGAGTCGCTGAAAGGAAGAATAGGACCATCATGGATATGGCGAGGAGCATGTTGAAGGGAAAGCATTTGCCAAATGATTATTGGGCTGAAGCTGTAAATTGTGCAGCATATATTTTGAA
>APFE030463629.1:34561-59779 GCA_000404065.3 Pinus taeda | reverse complement strand
AAACATGGGAGTTGGTTGAGTTACCAAAAGGTAAAGAAGTCATTGGAGTCAAATGGGTTTATAAGACCAAGTGCAATGTTGAAGGCAAGATAGAAAGACACAAGGCAAGGCTGGTTGTCAAAGGGTACAAGCAGCAGCATGGGAGAGATTATGAGGAAAATTTCACACGGTTGCAAGAATGGAAACCGTGAGAGCAGTGTTGTCCATAGAAGCACAAAACAAGTGGAAAGTTTACCAAATGGATGTGAAGTCAGCATTCTTGAATAGAGTGTTAATGGAAGAGGTCTATATTGAACAACCTCTAGACTATGAGAAGAAAGGTGAAGAGCACAAAGTGTGCAAATTGAAGAAAGCTCTTTATGAGCTAAAGCAAGCGCCAAGAGCATGGTACAGTAGGATAGATTCCTATCTACTGGAAAATGGATTTGACAAATGTGAGAGAGAACCCACAGTCTACATCAAAGAAAAGGATGGTAAAATTTTACATGTGTTGTATGTTGATGATGTGATTTTTACAGGTAATGATGACTACCTCATTGAAAATTTCAAAGCAGTCATGAAAGAGGAATTTGAAATGACTGACATGGGTTTGCTGAGATACTTCTTAGGAATTGAAGTAGATCAAAATGAAAATGGAATTTTCATCTCACAAGAAAGATATGTAAATGAAGTGTTGGGCAGATTTAATATGCAAGAGTGCAAAGCAGCAATCACTCCCACAGTAATGGGATTAAAACTCAGCAAAGAGGACAGCAACAAGGATTTTGATCATAACTTGTACAAGAGCATAGTTGGTAGCCTTATGTATTTAACTGCAACTAGACCTGACATAATGTTTGCTGTTAGTTTAATTTACAGATTCATGGAGAATCCAAAGGAAGCACATTGGCAGGTAGCAAAAAGAATTCTGAGGTATGTTTAAGGTACTAAAAGGTTTGGCATTTTATATAATGTCTTAGAACATTCAGATTTAGTTGGATACACTGATAGTGATTGGGCTGGAAGTGTAGATGATCGGAAAAGAACTTCCGGTTATGTTTTTCACATGGGTTCATGAGCCATTTCATGGAATTCTAAGAAGCAGCCCTTTGTAGCGTTGTCTACAGCAGAGGCTGAATATGTGGCAGCTACATCAGCAGCATGTCAAGCAGTTTGATTGAGAAGGATGTTGAGGAGCTTAGGCCAAGAGCAAGCAAAAGCAACAGTGGTTTTTGTGACAATAGCTTAGCTATTGCATTATCCAAGAATTAAGTGTTTCATAAGAAAATGAAACACATTGACACAAGGTTTCATTACATCAGGGAATTGGTGAGCAATGGAGAAATTGCCTTAGAACATTGCAGGACTCAAGAACAGGTTGCAGACATTTTGACAAAGCCATTGGACCAAAAAAGCTTTGAGTTTTTGAGAAAATGTTTGGGTATGATTGAATGCCCAGCAGTTGAAATTAAAGGGGAGTGTTGAAATCGTAATTTCAACTGTTGTATCAGCTGAACAGCCCTACAACATTTATTCCAGAAAACCACTTCACAAAACCAACAGCACATTTCGCACTGCTTTTTGCAATAAGTTGTTTCTGTCAGAGGGCCTCCGAACACCCCGACTTGATGCCACGCGTCCTGTGTACGAACACAAAACCACCCACTCCCCGGAAGCTAAAGTTCGTTTGGTTTGTGTGAGCTTGGTGTGCGAATTGCGTCTGATCAGGTCAACGGACAAGGATCTTCATCAACCTGCTCGGACATTATTTTTACTTTTACCGCATGTTTCATTTAATACATTTAATGCTTTTGTCATAATCAGGTAAAGTTTTTAAGACAAGGATCTTCATCAACCTGCGAGGACATTATTTTTACTTTTACAGCACGTTTCATTTAATACATTTAATGCTTTTGTCATAGTCTTAGGTAAAGTTTTTAATGTTTTCATAAGACATGTAATTTTTTTTGGTTAACCCATATAGTATGTACGCCATATAGTTTTGAGGGTATGTGTGTTGACTTTAGTTTTGTATTGCACATGGGTAGAGAAGTAATTTTGGTTCGTAGCAGCCAATAGAAAAAACCAAGGAAGAAGAGAAAAACAAAAGCACACCAGTGCGAAGGTAAAACAAAATGCAGAGGATTTGGTAATGTGTGAAAGCACGTGTTTTTTTTATTTGAATATGCAGCAGGTTGAAATGTAATTTTTTTTGTATTGCTCAAATAAAGGGGAGCAAGAGCCAATGAAAAATGATTGTGTGAATTTTACTTTTGAGATTGAAAAGTTATGTAAGAAATTTTTACAGATGTAAGAATTTTTATTCTACAACAGTAAATGTAAAAGCTCTTTTATAGCAGTAAATGTAAATGAAGATTTTACACAACAATGTAAAAGCCATTAGTAACAGAGGCAAAGTAATTTTGTTTTTGGTGAAAAGTTTTTGGTGAATCCCTTTAAGAGAGAGGAAGACAATTGTATTAGGCAGTTTATAAATTAATACAAGTTTATGTTGGTTGTGAAACTCTGCTTTGTTCATAATTTTTAGTTTTGGGGCTTTCTTATGCAAAAGATCCTGAGGAGAAAAACAAAGCATTGCTTTGTATTCAGTCAGTTGTTGTTTAGGGGATTTTACCAGAAAAATCCCCAACATCTCCCACAAATATTATTTTACACTGAAATATACATAGATCCAAATCACAATAAAACATGCATCGTTATATGACGCTGCATCTTTGGACAACACACTAGATTAAACAATTTATAAGATGTATATAGAATTTCTAAATACAAAGTGCAACGCTTATTTTATGCGGGCAATCCGGGGGAACTATGTATTTGAGCCATACTTGTCTCCTAAGACTTTGCCCAAACTGATTGAATTTATGTAAACACATTCAACCTATTTGTGCCTGATTATTCGATGTTTGGATTACAAATATGCATGTCACAGGATGTTTGTCTTGCATATGCACCAGTACAAGAACTTATAATTTGGCTGCTTCATCGAAATTATATGTTGGATTTCAGGTAACTCTTTCCTTTAGGCCCACTTGTTCGAATGAACATCCTGTATTCATTGAACTTCATCTTTCCGTATCTCGGCGGGTTGGAATCATCAATCAGCTCCTTTAGAGGCCCGATTTCCTTGTCTCCATTAGGGTTACAGAAAACCGCGATCGACATTCGTTCCTTTTTCGAGTTCACAAGGCAGCTGTGTTCCACACTTTTGTAAATTCCGTTTGCCAATATCTGCGCAAAGAAAGAAATAGAAAGAACTATGACAATCGGCGGATTTTGACGGGTGAATGAAAAAAGTAATCGAAATACTGACCTCAGTCTGGTCGCCTAGGTTTATCGTCAAAGCATCAACGACAGGGCGCACAGCCACCCAATAGTCGCCTTTGCGAACTTGGAGGCCCACGACATCATCCTGAAGCAGAACGGTTATTCCTCCAGGATCGGAGTGAGGAGACAGCCCGTAAGTCAATTCCGGTTGTGGGCATACGGGATAATAGTTGACTCGAACAGAAATTCCAATTCCCTCCTCGCCTCCAAAAGCTTCATTTAGATGGTCCGGAGGCAGGCCCAGGTTTTCACAAAACACAGACAGCAAGGTCTTACAGAGTTGCAGCGTTCCTTCGCAGTACTCCTTCATTATACTCCTGTGATGTCGACACAAAGAAGCAATAATGAAATTTCCAGAGTAGCTACACAAACAAGAGAAAAGGAGCACTTCCTGTTTTATCTTGCAACCTAACCGATAAACATCACTTCACTCTCAGAATTAGGATAAAAATAAAGAACTATATAGATTCCGTAATGAAACTTGTAAATGATGCTCCATTGACTCCATATAGACGCATGCAAGTGGAATTTTGAGTGCAAACAAAGAATAAAAATGCAACGTTGAATGGAAAGGGAGTTCCTGCATCACCTGTATTCATCCGATTTTGATGGCCATCTGTCCTCCTCTCGTATGGAGAGAGGCAAGTAATTGTGATAATAGTAATCCCCCCAGTCGAGAATCGCATCTTTCTGCACACCAGTTCGGCTACCATATCCAACGTAAGTCCCAGGATCGTTGGCGTGTTTCTGCTTCTCCTCCAACGGCAGACAAAAGAACTCTCTCGACACCTCACGTACGGACATGAGAAGTTTCGCAGAAACCCCATGGTTAATAACTTGAAAGAATCCCCACTCTCTGCATGCATCTGATATGTCTTCCATGATCTTATTCCGGCGTTCGTCGTAGAGACCAGCGAGGTCTATGATGGGTACCTCCTCTGCTAACAGCCGCAACTTCGGGGGCCTCTCGTGATCAGGCCTGATGTATCTGGATGGCAAGCTTTCAATGCCGCTCTCTGAAATACATTGGACTCTGGTTATTGTCTCAGGCCACTCCATTGGATGGCAATGTCCAAAACACAACTGATCAAAGTGCTGAACAATATAAATAGCCAAGGGACTACTAGCAGTCTGTAATCTCACAAATAGATATCTACCGCATGCTCTCCCTTGCCATCCCAGAGGTCGTATATATGCCCGAAGCAAGTGAGGAATTTGAGCACAAGATGTTAAAATAATACAACCAAACCGGGGGATTATTAAACTCAAGAAAAAGGATGGGAAAACGTGACGTTGTACCAAGAGTGGAGAATGTCGACTAGGCATCATAATCAACCACTCAAAAACTGACTTACATCACGAAGAGTAACAACTACGTGCCCTCGAGATAATAGAATTTCTAAGTGCGTAATATGGCCTCGTGGTCGTTCTGGTGACATAATTGATTGATAGCGTTGAGTGGTCAGTGCCTGAAAGTCAGTTTGCATGGGAATCTCCCATATATCATCACATGTTATTTGAGGTATCACATGCCATGTAAGGAAATAATAAATGGAAATCGGAAACTTTGCATTCTTTCATGATTCTATACAGGTAATACATATTTAATTAAGTCAAAGCGATGAAAGCTAAGCCTCACATCGATGATCCTAAAAATACAGTCTTTATACATCCAAATAAAAAAATTCCCTCTACTTTCTTTACATGTGAAATTGCGTCGATTAACTTGCAATTAAGCAAAAATATAATCTTTTATCATCCCTAACTTAAGACTGCTTTAACTTTCTTTATACATTAAAAATGCGTATATAATCAAACCAGAAATGCGGATATAATCAAACCAGTTCCATTTCAACAACCTAAAATTTTCCAAATTAATAAGTTACTTTGCACGCAGATTGCAACCGATGTCTCCAGCTCCACGTTCACCGTGAGCTACATTGTAGTAACGACGGGGAAACCATAGATATAGAGATAAGGCTCCGCCGGGGGAACAAAAAAAAAAAACCTTTCTATTATTTGTAACGGTTAGAAGGTTGCGTTACACACCAGAGCCGATTTCATAAATAATAATAAGAAGTTAAAAGTGATTGGGATAAGTAAATGTTTGTTAAATTAATAAAAAAAAGAGTTAAATAACTAAAATATTGAAATTCAATTTGTTATATTTTGATTTTGTTATTGATTTGTGATTGTAAAAGGTGCTCAGAGTAGATATATAGATGTAATGTAAGTATGTAAATTATTTGAAAGTTCTGTTTAATTAAATAATAATAATAATAAGTTAGAAGTGGGGCTTAATTAAATAATAATAATAATAAGTTGGAAGTGGTTGGTGAGTACAAACATCAATAAGTTGGTTCAATTAATAATAAAAAGTTAAAGTAATAAAAATAATACAATTCAATTTGTTATATTTTGATTTTGTTATTAACTTGTGAATAAGTTTTGTTACATTACCATGAGCGAGTACCATGTCTTATCATGTCTTATCAATATGGTAAGCTCAAAAACCATAACTTATTTCAAAACCAAAATGTTTTATAACGATATGACAAGATTCTTAATGGATATTCACCCTCACTTTATAATAACTTGCAGAAATTTATCTTTGTTACAATATCATGGGCCAATACTAATCAATAATCATGCCAATAAAAAAAACTTATTTTACAATCAAACTATTTTATAACAATATAAAAATATTCTCAACCATAGATATTCATCCCCACTGTACCATGGATATCGTTAACTTGTAAATAGATTTCATTAAAATACCATGGCTTAACAATACCACAAGCCCAAGAAACATAACTTATTTCACAATCAAAATATTTTATTCAATATGACAAGATTCATGATCATGGATATTCACCACCACATTGTCATTGATATTATGAACTTGTGAATAGACTTTGCTACAATAGCATGGGATAATACCATGGCTTATCAATACCACGTGCCAAAAAATCATAACCTATTTCACAATCAAAATATTTTATAAAAATACGAGAGGATTCATAATCATTGATATTCACCCCCACTTTCTTATTCATATAATTAAATTGTGAATAGGCTTTATTACAATAACAACTTATTTCACAAGCAAAATATTTTATAACAATATGACAAGATTCATACTCATGGATATTCACCCCCACTTTGTCATTGATATTATGACAATATGACAGGATTAATAATCATGGATATTCACCCCCGCTTTTTCATTGATATTATGAACTTGTGAACAGGCTTTGTTACAATAGCATGGGCTACTATCATGGCTTATCAATACCACCTACCAAAAAATCATAACCTATTTTACAATCAAAATATTTTATAACAATATGACAGGATTCATAATCATTGATATTCAACCCCACTTGGTCATTTATATTATGAACTTGTGAATAGGCTTTGTTACAATAGCATGGACTATTACCATGGCTTATCAATACCACGTTATAGAAAATCATAACCTATTTCACAATCAAAATATTTTATATCAATATAACAAGATTCTTAACGATGATATTCACCCCCACTTTACCATGGATATTAGTAACTTGTAAATAGGCTTTGTTACAAAACCATGGCTGATCAATAACACATGCCCAAAAACTAAATCTTATTTTACAATAAAAGTTGTTCTATTTTAATTAAATTTATATTATTTTTTATAGAATTTAGGCTTGTGTGATCCATATCAAGTTTTTGAAACATGTTTATTTTTTAGTTATTTATTTAAATTGAAAGTAAATAGCTTTCCCCTAAATTTTTGTCAATTCAAAATTAGTCTTTTCTTTTTAGAAGTTGGAGCGATCTGTCTCACTATTTAACTAATCTGATTCTTCATCTTGTGGTGACGATGAACCACACTGGTTGGTTTGAAACGTATCGGAAAAATAATTTTGATGTGATTATCAGCAAAAATATGTCTCAAAAAACTTTTTTTTAACTAAATCTAATAGTAAAAGGGTTATAATTAATTTTTAGATGTATATAAACCCTCTATTTTCATGACTACTAAAAATATTCACATAGAAATTAAATTAAGGTTTGAATAAAAGTAAAAATGATAATACCTTTATATTTAAAGATGTGAAATTTATATAATACAAATAGTATTAGTAAGAACCAACATAGATCCATGTTAACTAAGGATCTAGGCATGACAACAAGAATAGTGAAGGGAAGAGAGACGGGGGGAGGGAGATGGTGAAAAAGTTGGAGGGTGGAGAGAGAGAAAGAGAGAGAGAGAGAGAGAGAGAATGATGGGGGGAGACGAGAGAGGGAGGTGGGAGATAGACGAAAGAAGAGAGAGGATGGGGGAGAAAGAGTGAGGAAAGAACAAAGACATAGGGAGATAAAGGTGGAAAGAGAGGGAGTGAGAAAGGAGAGATGGAGAGACGGAGAGGGAGAGAGGAGAGGAGGGATGATAGAGAAGATGTGGGGAGAGAAGGGCAAGAGAGAGAGAGAGAGAGAGAATGATGGCGGGGAGAGATAGAGGGAGGTGGGAGAGAAAGGGAGCGAGAGAAGGAGAGAAAGGGAAGGAAGAAGAAAGACACAGAAGGAGAAAGGTGTTGGACACCTAATCCTCTAAGAGTTGGTGTGGAAGCTGAACAACGAAAAGGAGTCCAAGAGACCACTTGGAATATGAATCCAAGGGTCACACCCTGTACTATAAATATATATCATTTGTTAATAATAAGTGAACTTTCCTACTTATCTTTCATATTTGTCTTTGCCATGTGTGTGTTTAACATGGTATCAGAGCAGGCGATCTCCTACCATGCTCAAGTGTGAGCCACCTGTTTTTGTAGCCTTTGTAAACCAATGCTTTCCTCTTGATTATACCTTTCTGAGCATTTGTTAGAATAGAAGTTGTTACCTCTATCAGCTCTACCATTCCTTCATTGTGAGCAAACCTGCCCCTGCGACTGCAAAGAGGAATATTTTGAGACCTATCCCTCTCTACCAATGCAACGCTCTAACACTCTTTGTCAATTTCATGCTCCCACTCAGACCTATTTCTGCAAACCAACGGAAGCTGTGAGCTCTTTCTCCATTCCTAGTTCAAACGCTACCTCTGGATTTTAGCTATGCATTGATTCGAAGTCCATACTCTTGGTGCATTTTTTGTGATTTTATTTGAAGTCCTGGGAAATGAATTGAAGGAGTTCTTGTGAAATTCATTGAATCAAAACATTAAATCTTTGGTCATGACACTAGAACATATTAATCATTTATCGTGATATTTGACTGCGTTGGAATGGAGCTCTCGGCGAGAAAGGGAGCGTCATTGATTGGAAATGGAGTGTTGAGTTTTTGAAAATGAGTATTGGATGTTGTTTCAAATCTCTACATAGAATGGTTCAAATTACATCTGCGTTGGCAACAAATATCTCTCGGTGCATTGGGTATATGTTTCATCTCTCTGCGTTGAATTTATAATGGATATGGATTAGCATTGATGTTGTGAGTATTGCTGGTTCAAAACCTGTATTAATGCTATGACATGGTTGTTGCTGCATTAAATTTTATTGATTGTTGCTGCGTTAAACTTTATTGAACGACCAAAACAAGCTGAATTTGCTTTGTGTGACTTAAAACCATGTGGAAAGTGTTTGCAAAAGTGGTATATTGGCGTTATGCTCCAATGACATACACTAGCTTCCCAGTACTACATGCTTCACTTACTATACTCATCGAATCTGTTGTGACTACAAAGGCATCAGTGCACGCAAGGTTCCCTATGTGTGGGTTTGGATGTTGGCCATCCCAAATATAGATCTTTGGATGACTACCAAATTCTTTCCACATTATGTTACACACCTGAAGAGGCATTCTTCTCGAGAAAGAAATGTGTGTAGTCTCGCATTTACCAAGCACCTTATATAGAGCATCTACTAGCTTTACAGCAAGGTCTGTGCCATATTTACAATGTCTTATAGGTCCCCCTATATTCACAACAAGCAATGGCTTTGGAAGTTGTGCTAATTCATCATGCCATTGTGCAGCAACCATTCGTAATGTTGCAAAATCAGCCTGGTGCAAAGCTCCAACTGTAAGCACCACTTTTCTATCTGGTGGTTCTCTAGGAGTTATCCAATTTCGTAGAAAACGAGGAACTTGTTGCCATCCAACAGGAGTCAAAGCATAAAAATCATGGTGAGGGGTTAACACCAAGTCAAATTGATTGAGCTGAAACCTTAGGTGTTGTATCTGTATTACAAATGTATTTTGGGGAGTAAGTATTTTTATTGTACTCGTAATTGAAACTGTGTCATGACCAGACGCAACAACCAACAATGGTCCCTCTTTCTCCGTAATTTCACGAGCCATTATTACTCTCTGCATTGAAACTTATGCCTAATTTCAGCATCGAATATATTGTATGTTGATCGAGCTCACCATGTGTCTTGGTCTATATTTTTGCATTGAAGATGAGCTGAATTATATGGGTAAACTTTGAGCTATATGGTTGCACCAATGTTGTTGTCTTTATGGATAAAATAGACTTGAGAAATCAATAGTATTTTCTGCATTAAAGAGATATTTCACACTGGTTTTTTATTGCATATTTGTAGAGAATATTTTGCAGTGACATTGGTTCATAGTTGTAAACAAATTTTAAAGTGTAAATTTGACATTGGAGAAAATGACCCAAATTGGTGAAGTATTAGAGTTCTTGAAAACTCCGATACAATCTACTTCAAATGACACTTTCCAAATTAGCAAAGGCTCTCTCTCATAAATTCAGACTTGCCTACAATATGCAAAAGAACAAATTGATTTTTTACAGATTGAATCTCAATTACAACAAGAAGAATTACAGTAGTGGAGTCATCATTCTAAACCTATTTTTGTTCAGAACATTGAGACAAATACCCATCAGCAACAAGTCAATATTGTTGAAGTTCATTTGGATTTAGTACCTAATGAAGCAGCAATTTTACATGCAGATGCAGAAGTTTAGTTTGCACTTCCCAATCCCATCATCAGACCTTGGGAAGAACTTGTCCATAACAAGCACAAAACAGGTCTTGGATATGACAAGGAGATTTCCTTTCATATTCCATATTACTCAAAGCCCATCTAGTTTCATAATATTGGATTCCTTTATGACAGTTCACTTGGAGCTGTTTCAGATTCTGCTACTCTTCCACAACAACAACAACAGAATGGGAAATGCCAACACTATGACCGAGTTTTCCATCTGAGAAATCATTGTTTTAATCTTCATCCATGTAAGAATTGTCATAAAACCAATCGTTCTTCAAACAGATTCTTCAGAAACAAACCTCCTACAAGAATAAAGATTCATCTTGGATGGATCGCTTCTTGGCAATGGGCATCAATAGCTAAGAATATATTCCAGTCATATGCCAAAACTTGTTCTAGAGTATTGAACAGTCTTGCAGTTGATTTTTCTCCATCATCTCACCTTGTATCTAACAGGGGGGGAATTGATGGTCATCTACAAGCTTCAAAGCAACATCAAGCCAGCTTGAGCCACAACCTGCCATACCAGATTCAGAGTTGTAGCCAGAGACGAATATGCCCCTGAGCATGCCTTCAGTTTGTGACACCTCTTCAAAGAATTGGTGTCACTTCCTCTAGAAAAAGGCATTTGCTTCTTTCCAGCTTTGAAAGAGTTCCAAGAATTGCATTAAGCATTCTAGAGTTGTTTGTCATCCTTAAACCATCATAGGTTGAGACTTCCCTTTTTAGGTTGAGGTTCTCCATTTTATGCGGGGCGAGACCTCCCTTTCATGGTTGAACGCTTCCCTCTTCAAAACATCAGGAGCACTTCCAATAGCAGAAGCCTTGAGCTTCATGCCAGTCTTGGAAGAGTTATGGGAACTGAACTAAGCGTTCTAGTGTTGGTGGTCATTCTTAAACCACGCCCTTTATACCAACATTTCAGAGAGCACATTTAACCTAGTGCTTCCATGCCTTTTTGCATGTTTTGTATTACAACTCTATTCTTGGACTCATACATAACCCTTCAGATTAAGGGATGGAATGTTGGACACCTAATCCTGTAAGGGTTGGTGTCAAAGCTGAAAAACCAAAAGGAGTCCAAGAGACCACTTGGAATATGAATCCAAGGGTCACACCATGTACTATGTATATCATTTGTTAATAATAAGTGAACACTCCTACTTATCTTTCCTATTTGTCTTTGCCATGTATGTGTTTAACAAAAGGTAAAGAGAGAGAGGGAGTGACAAGGGAGCGATTGAGAGAGAGTGAGGGATAAAGGAGGGTGGAAGGGAATAGTGACAGGTAAAGAGGAAGACGGAGGAAGTGAGAGAGATAAATATGGAGATAGAGTGTGTATGTTTTGGGGGTGAGATAGAGAGAGGGAATAAGAAAGAGACACACATATACAAATATAGATATTTTATAGTATTATATAACCAACCTAGATCCATATTAACTCGAATCTATCAAGCACCATGATGGATCAAATCTCTAGAGGTGCAAACCTTTCCTTAATTTTTCACTCAGATAGGAAGTTTGTGCCTCGAGAGATTAGATCCTTCTAGGCGTTTGATAGGTCCGAGTTAAAATATATCTAGGCTCGTTCTAAATTAAGGGTACATGCGATATTTAAAAACAAGAAAATATCAATAACAAAAAATATCATACCATCAACCATAAGTAAAATATTTCAATGTCAATATTAAATAACATAATTTATATCTAGTTTTTATAGAGAAAAATAATGTAATTTTTTTTTCTCATTGTGATAGATAAAATGGCTATTCTTTTAAAATCCAATGAAACAATTTAGGGTTGGATTGTGATTTCTTATTGTTTAAAATGTTATTTTGAAAACATGAATATATTCAACATCCTAAAAAATACTCAATATTAATAGTGGGTGCTTCTTATTATATTGTGGCATGACTGTAGAAATAGATTTGTTTGTTGATCACTATTAGTTTAATATTTACCAGTGCAATTTATAATGTTTAACTTTGAAAAATAAATATTTATTTTTCAATATTATTAAAAAAACTATTCATTAGACCATAATTTGAAGTTTCGTTGCGTCTTTTACATAACATAATTTCATATAGATAACTCTCGCACATATTTTATTCAATAATTTATGGATATGTAATATTTATGCATTATTTTTAGATATTTGTGTAGTGATTTTTTATTCTTAAGCTTTCAAGAAATTAAATAACTTATTTCCCACCATAATTTTAGCAAGTCTTTGCATAAAAAATGGATAGGAATAAGATGTAAACAAATATATTTACCAGAAATTGCTTCTCACCATTGCCAAGTATGGTAGACATGTTGTATGGTAGCACATATGAGCTACTTTGAGGGACAGTGAATCAAAGTGTTCACAATGAAGTAACTCAGAGGGAGTTGTGGGTGTCTAATGGGATGGGACAATTTAAATTTCGAACTCATGATAGGAGTGAAGGTTTTAACCCTATACAGAAATTACTTGTATATGAATTCTAACAATAGCAAGTAAACAATGGCGAGAGCATTAACCATAAAACAAATATACATAGATATTTTCCCCTCGCTCCCAAAACCAAGACTACCAAACTGATTTTTCATTGTATTCCTTTCAATGTTAAAAGCACACACACACACACACACACACACACACCACACACACACACACACACACACCACACCACACACATATATATATATATATCTATATATATTATATATTATATATATATATATATATACATGTCGAAGAATTCATAAACCCCATTCCATTAAACCATTGTATTTAGAACATAACCATAGTTCCCTTGACCGGGATCTACAAAATACCATGGGAGGAAAACCATTATCCGCAAAACCATATGCAAAACCCATACACAAAACCATAGGTAGGTCTGCCCACCTAATATACTTTCAAAAAAAAAATTCCCAGGGCACTATCGCTCCCCCTGTGACTCCCCACTATGCCTTACATAATTAATGGGGTGTTGTCGCCCCCCCTCTAACCCCCCACTTCGCACGTGAGGCTAGTTGTGAAAGAATATAACACACACCCAACATTCTTCCACTTCTTGTTTTGATTCCATAATGGGGGTCATAGGAGAGCTTAGTAATTGGTCTAGCCTTGCAATTCCCATTGATTCTCTACACCAAGAAAAAATCTCAGTGCTCATAGACTTCATTAATGCATCTACAACATTATTCAAAGTGTCCACTTTTACGAGCAACACCTTTTTGTCCTCAATCATATCCCTCGCAAAGTGATACTGAACATCAATGTGATTTGTCTTCCAATGATAAGCATGGTATTTGCAAAGAAAATTTCACTTTTGCTATCAAATTCTATCCTTATAGCTAGTTGTACTAACCCCATACTTGAACACAATCTCTCTAACCAAAATTCTTCTCTGCTTACATGAGTGGATTACATGTATTACTCCTCTATAGTTGAAATTGTCACTACAAACTCTCTCTTGCTCATCCAACTAACTCCACCTCCAAATAGGTTAAACACATACCCATTGGTATAACTTCTTCCATCCATATCTCTAGCCCAGTCTGCATTAACAAATCCATGACTATCCAAAACTTTGTCCAATCCTAATCTTCCTTGGTAGCACAAACCATAGTCACTAGTTCCATCTAAATACCTAAAAAAACTACTTCATTGTTGTCCAATGCTCTTTCTCAAGTTTTGATATAAACCTAATCAATACTCCCACTACATTTGTAATGTTCGGTTTAGTACAAAACATTGCATACATCAGGCTACCAACTGCACTTGTGTATGAGACACAACGTATGTCCTATTCCTATTCTTGTGTATTGGGACACAGTGCAACAGATAAATTTACACCTACATGAATAGGAATCTTCACCAATTTGCTATCATTCATATTAAACCTCTGCAGTATTGTCTCAACATACTTCCTCTGGTTTAAGTGGAGCTTCCTCTTTGCCCGATCTTGTTTAATTTCCATGCCCAAAAGGTAATTTGCAACACCGATATCCTTCATATCGAATTTGGAGGATAATTGAGTATTCAAATCCTAGATAATTTCTTTATCATTTCTAATCAACAACAATCATCCACATACAAGACCAGATAAATAACACAATCACGAAATAACTTAAAATACACATAGTGACATGCTTTGCTTCTAGTGAAGCCAAGTCCCCATATAAAAGTATCAAATTTCTAATACCACATCCTTGGTGATTGTTTTAACCCATACAAAGACTTTTTTTAACTTGCATAGTAGTTCTTTCTTACCCTTCACCATAAAGTCTTAAATCACTTCTTGTATATCTCTTCTTCTAGATCCCCATGAAGAAATGTTGTCTTCACATCCTTCTATTCTACCTCAAAATCAAAAGCAACAACAATAGATAAAAGTAATCTAATAGAAGCTCCCTTGGTAATAGAAGAAAAAAAATCACCAAAATCAATTCTTGGCACCTAGGAATAAACTTTTGCTGGCAACCGAGCTTTGTATTGCTCCATCTTGCCTTTTGCATTCATCTTCTTCTTAAACACCTATTTTCTTCCAATGGATTTCCTTCCAACCGACAACTCCACTAGATCTCATGCCTCATTTTTGTCCAAAGATGCCATTCCATCAACCATGGTCTGTTTCCAGAGTTTTCCATCCTTTGAATCTACTACCTCCCTGATAGTGCTAACATATCATCAATAATAAATAAAGAAAAAATTGAACATAAAGCAGATGGACTATACCTTTCTGGTTGCCTTCTTTCTCGAATTGATCTTCTCGTAGCTGGAGTTTGCGACTATTCATATTTTGATTCCACTTCTGTTGTAGAGTCTGATTCTTCCTCCTTTAGCTCAAACTCTATCTTTTCAGGTTCCTTTAGTAGGGCTTCATGTTTAATAGAATATTTCACCTCTCTAAAAACCACATATCGGCTATATACAACCTTCCTTGTTTATGGGTTCCAAAGCTTATCACCTTTTGAACCATCCTTTTACCCAACAAATATGCACCCTTCAGATTTACTATTCTACTCAATTCTTTTCTCCTTTGGAACATGTACATATGCATCACAGCTGAATACCCTCAGATGTGAAAGAGCGGGTTTCTGACTAGTCCAAACCTCATGTGGATTCTTATCCTCCAATGGTGATGAAGTTGATTTATTGATCAGGTAACATGCATTCTCCACCACCTCTGCCCAGAATTCCTATCCTAACCCGACACCACTCAGAATGCTTCTTTCTTATTCCATAAACTTCTTGTTCATTCTTTTTACAACTCTGTTTTATTGAGATGTGTATGGAGTAGTCTTCTATCAGGATACATCACACTTCTTAAAGAACTCTTCAAATTCATTCTTGCAAAACTATCCACCATTATCTATCCTCAACACTTTTATCTTCTTAATTGTCTAGTTTTCCACGAGAGCCTTAAATTCTTTAAACCTGTCAAAGACTTCACATTTCTTCTTGAGAAAATATATCCATGCATTCCTTGAGTAGTCATATATAAATGATATATAGTACATAGAATTTCCTAGTGATGGAACTAACACAAGTCCAAACACATCACTATGCACAAGCTCTAATATCCCTTTTTCCCTCTTATCAGTAGAGGGGAAACTCAACCGATCTTGCTTCCCATATACACAATGTTTAGAGAAATAAAAATCCATAGAGCAATTAGACATAACTTCTACCATACCATTACAATGTAGTAATCAAAGGCCCTTCTCTCAAATATGTCCAGGACTTTGATGCCATAGCATGATCTTTTCTCCATAAGCCACTAGATTTTCTGCTCCACTTTGAGGAACCACAGAACTGTTTCACTCATCAATAACAACGTTACTCGGAAGCTTGTAAAAATTTTCAATCTGAACTCCTAGCATCAGTACCAATTCTCCCCGAACCATCTCGCAAGTATCTTTCTCAAATACTATTTTTACACCTGCGTCATCCATCTTGCTTATAAAAATCAGGTTTCATGCCTACATAGGAATATGCAGAACACTTAGAAGTTTTCTAATCCTTCCACCTTACAAGTTCCGCTTGAATTTTCTGTGTTTGATGATTCTAGCCTTCATGTCATCCTCTAAGAAGACATCACCACCATCGTATTTCTCATATTCGTAGAACCACCCCCAATGAAGAGTGAAGTGAAAGGATGCACCTGAGTCAATCAACCATGCCTCGTGATCTACATGTGTACTTGAATAAGAATCCAAGTACACATCCCCACCTTCATCTGAGGTGGTTCTCGCCTCTCTATAAGGAGCTTTATCAAATCCATTTTCTTTTGAAGGACCTTTATATCTACAATGCTTTTTGAAGTTCCCTTCCTTTCCACATTTCCAGCACACCTTTGCAAGTTTTCCTGAAGATTTTGATATCCCCCCTAGATTTATATCTCCCATTCGAGGACTTATTTTTGTTTCTATTCTGGGGCCGTCCTTGTAGGGACAAGACATCTCCATTCTGTCCCTCCATGTCTTTATATCTCATATCCTTCGACAAGAATGATGAGAATATTTCATCGCAATTCAAGGTAGTTGTATTCCTACTTATTACAACAACCAAACTATCCCAGGAACCTAGTAGAGAACACATCAAAATGTACACTTATATTCATCTAAAATTTTAATATCGATAGATAACAATTTACATACCATAGTATTAAAGGCATTTAGATGGTTTTTCAATGAACCTTCATCCTTCATCCTCAAGTTATACATTTTTTTATGTAGGAGAAATTTGTTCACCAGAGACTTGGATTGGTACAATGTCCTTAACATGTCCCGCAAAGGCTTCATCATAGCTTCCCCCGATACATTCAATAATATTGAATTTGAGTTACACTACCATATTATTCCCTTTGTCTTCTATTCCAAGTTTCCTCAGTCTTCATTTGACATTGTCGATTTTTTACTATCTAGATCTACCATAATCCACTGATCTTTATCCACTAGCAGATCCTCCATCTCGAGTTTCCAGAACTCAACAATATGACCATTAAATTTCTTGGTCTTTATCTTTCCACTGATCGCCATATTCTTTCACCGCAAGAATTGATCCTATAGATCTCCCATGGGCTCGGGCAAAACCCCTCAACAACAAAGACAACCCTTTGAAGTTGAAACAACTCTAACACCAGATTTAGGTTTTACCCCTGTAAAAAAATTATGTGTATACATCGTAGAAACCAGTGAGGTCTATGATGGGTATCTCTAACAGCCGCAACTTTGTGGGCCTCTCATAATCAGGCCTGATATATCTAGATGGTGTTGTACCTTGGAGATAATAATGGTTAACTATTATGGCAGAGCATATAAGATAATCGTTTTGGGGTTTTATTTTATTTGGGAGACCAATGAATGAAATAGATATAGAAGTGATGTGCCTAATCTCTTGAATAATATCAATATCTCAGCAGAGGGCTCCTATAAATATTTACACAGTGAAATAGCTTTTATGATGATGAGCATAAACATAAAAGTAATATGATTGCCACAGTTTTCAAATTGAAAGCTAGATAATCATAAGTATGAAAACCTTTAAACTATGTTTACAGGTTTGAAAAAATACACGAGCTTACAAAGGATGTTAATGATTTATTAATTTTGAGAGAATTAACTAAACAAACACTCTATTAATTCATTCTCTTTATAGATTATCACTTCAAAAAGCTCATAAGAATAAACTGAAATACAATTACTCCTATCTAGTTATCTCTGCAAGACACAAGTATATGAAGAAAAACATAATGAATGACACTGGAAACACTTACAGAAAACACAAACTGTGCAAAACAGAATTCAGAATCCTTTGCTTCGTATTAATGATATAGAAAGATTAATTGCAACATATGTGTAGAAATGCTTCTTCAAGTGTGCAACTCTTAATAACTCGTGAAGAGAGTTATTTATACAACAATAGGACGAAAAATATCCTAAACTACTTTTACAAAAACAGATTATTTACACAATCAAAAATAAAACTGTCTAATGATCTGGCACTACTTTGGTGATGCGCTGTTTGATGACTATCATTGAAAAAGTTGAAAAGTGGTTGAAGCTAGATGACTGTTCCCTTAAAAACTGAATGATGTTCAATAATCCTTAATCAAGTAAATCTATTAATTCTTACCCCTGTTTCTTATCTAGGATAGAAATATTTGTTACCCTCTTGTAGATTTCATCTATTTCGGTACAATTAGTAAAAGTGGATTTACCAAAAATATCCACTTAATTTCATCCAGGACAAAGAAAAAATCCCTAAGTGTTTTTACTATGAGAGTTGGTGTTGTTGATCCTTTGATATTGGCTACTGAAGATGCATGGGTGCCCACCTCTGTTAGTTTCTTGACATAATCCTCAATTGGCATCAATTTTTCTTAATAACCATCATAGAAGGTAAATCATTGCTCATCAAAGGTTCAATTTTGTTGAAGAATCTCTGAACCATGTTGTCAACATTGCTACACTTTTCTTGTAGCTGAAGGGTGAGATTTCTGAGCGATAATATTCTTTACTTCTAATATTGTTGTAGTTTTGTCACTTATCCTTAACTCCTCAATCTCATAGTCATCCTTGGAATTCAAAAATTTGATTATATCAGAGGCAGTCTCTGGCATATCCTCCAACTCCCTAGTTATGGATTCCACTACTTCCTAAGCTTTCTCCAAGAGATCTTTTTGATTGAATATTATCTTAATGGAGGGCCAAATCTCCTTGATTGCCTCTGTGATTTCTTCCCACAAAATTTCTTTCGCTAAACCCAACTTTTTTCCTATGAAAGAATCTATGAGTTCTTTCTTCAACATTTCCACTTGGCCTTTGAGTTTGTTTGTTTCAGTTATGTGTGAGTTGTCTGATATAGACTTCATAAGATGTTACTCTTTGAGTTCATCCTTTAGTTTATTGATTTCTCCTGTCTGGATAGACAGGCTCTGAATAGCTTCAGTAAATTATTCAACTCCTTCTGTTGTACCTATTGCTATTGTAGTGGTTCTAGTAGAAATTGTAGTGATGGGAACTACTGCAGGAGAGACCACATCCACTGAAGTTTGAATGTTCTTGATAGCTTCCTCCTTCTCCTTAACTAATTTCTCCATCTTCTCCTCCATTTTTTTAATTCGAAAATTTTGTTTTATGATGAGTTTCATCATATTTGACTTTTAGGTCTCTGTCTCCTCAATTTCTTTCGCCATTGGATCCTCAGATGATGGTAGTTTCAACTATTTCTTTAGTGTTGTAACCTCAGTGTTCTTTTTCTTAATGATCTCCTCTGCATCATTTATGTTTGAGGGATCATATCCCATCCTAAGCACTAGATTTTCCAAAGACTAAATCTTGGAATCTTTTGCTAATGAGGAGACCTTCTCCAACTTTAATTGTGATTGAATGTTGGCCAATTTAACCTGTATCTTTGACAAACTCATAGAAGTGTTTGTCAAGGTTGAAGAAATCATCTGTCCAGTTTGTTTGTGCATATCAATTTGATCAATTGGATGCACATCCTTAACATTAAACTCAAAAGAAGTGTGTTTCTGGTATTGTGCTATAGTCTTGGGCTGAGGAACTTGGGCTTGCAAGAAAACCATTTTAATCTTCCCCTTCTCAGAGACAAACACTGAAAGAAGCCTTCGTTGAGAGCTAGAAGAGTGCTTCCAGAAAAGGGTGTAAGTATTCAACTTCAATTCTTCATTCTTTCTTTTGATTTCACCAAAGACATGTAATATGTCTTCTTCTTTATTCTCTGGAATGAATCTAGTAGTTTGAACTATATGTTGTTCATGAAAAGTAGTAGACTGAGTTGGATATTGTATAGACTATTCACTAGACTGTGAATCAACATTCATAGAGACTCTTCGTTTCTTTTTCCTATGAAAAACCTTGAAGCCTTGGCTTGTTTCCTTTGTTTTAGCTGAAGATTGTTCTTCCCTCCCTCTCTTGGTTGTCTTTTCCTGTGCAATTGGATTTTGCACATTAGATGTAGAGACTACCTTCTCCTCAACCTCGTGGAGGGTAATCTCTCTCCGTTTCAACTGATTTTTGACTGTTCTATCTCAGGCCTAGCTCTATGACCATATGGTGTGAACTTATTTTCCACCCTGAGTTTGGATATGACTCCCAATGGGTCATATGACCAACAGAAATTGAGAGAAAATTTCATTTCCTTTAGCAAATTATCAACTTCCTCCCCTACTGCCCTGGTATTACAAATGAAGGGACCAAATTGAGCTTTGAGCTTAAATTGCAATTTCTTTTTGGTAGCTACAAAATTTACTTCATCCACATTCAATCTTTGCCCCAATTAGTCCAGTGAAATGATTCTAAAAGGGAGTTACTTTTGCAGTTTGTATGGTGGAAGCTCACAGCCAAAAACCATAATTTATGTGTAGTTCTGATAGCAATACCAATCTCTTGTTGCAGCATGATCTATGAACTGAAATTCTTTGAAAATCTCTTCACTGATCCTTGGTAATGGAGTTATGTTCATAAGGCTGAGGGCTGGATGAATAAACAGTTCTATGAGCTACTTATATGTGAATTCTTCTTTCTCCTTCATCCCCATTGAAGTCCAAAAAATCACTGATTGTGGTGATCCTTCTTCATCAAGTTTCTGCAAAGAAAATGGGAAATTGTCTCCCTGAAAATATATAAAAAGATACACAAGTACTAAAGCATATTTGAATACTTCTTCAATGCTAAATTTGACAAACTGCTCATGTATGGTTTCAGCTATGAAACGACTGAAATCATAAATAACAATAGGGTTAGAATAAGAAGAGAATATGGCTAAGAAACCGAGGATGGCTTCATTGTCAGACTGAACAGAGTGATAACCAAGCAAATAGGACAAGATCGTAGTAATATGTCTGGTTCTATCAGGAAACATAGATGAATCATAAGGGGTATTTCTCTTTGGTAGAAGACTACCAATTGCTAAAAATAGTTCCAGGGTCTCAGATCTCCTGGTAAATTCCAATTTATTATAAGCCTCTATCAGGTTTTCATGAGAAAAAATATGAGTTGGTGTAGTGGCAAGGGCTTGCAACTTTTTCTCAATTGAATCAACATTAATAGGATACAGGATTTCTCCAGTAGATGAGATAATGGCTCTCTGGCTGGGATTATAGGATTCATGGCATTTTCTCACGAACTCTGGAGCTCTGTGTATTTGTAGAAAAATATAGTGAGGTAATTGGAATTCCCAGAGCCCAATTTCATCACTCTAGTCAATTAGTTGTTCTTCCCACCAACAATATATTTCAAATAAATCAAATTGAGAAGAAGTCTCAATGATTTTGCAATCCTTGTCAACTAGTGGAGTATGGTGGAAATCAATCTTTGGTTGAATTAGAGTATTTGAAACTTCTGCAATTGCTTTTCCCTTGGGAGGCATTTCGTCAAACGAAACTGTGGATTGTAAATGAAAAAATGGTAAAAGGAGTTACCAGAGTGGACATAGGTAACTAACAAGTGGACCTGGAAGATGTGCTTGCAAGGAGGATAAGTGGCTACTAGAATGTATGACAGTGGTTGAGTTGTTGAGTAGGTGGGCTTGAAAAATAATCTCGTTCACAAAAGTTGATTGTGTAACCTTCGAAATGCATGACACAGTGTTTATAAAGAGAAAATTGGTTGAGAAGGTGGCGTCGAATGTTTGAAAGTTCATTAATTATCCAACGGGTTAATTAACAAACATTTGGTTATAAATGCGCTGGAGGGGCAATGAATGGGCAATAGATAGGCGACATATGATTGGATGGGAAATATGAAGTGAACGTAATGTTGGGTGGCGATGATAGCTATGAAGGATGCAGCGTTTGGGGGTAAGATGGAGTGGTTTGTGATTTTGGGATTTTTAGTCTCAAAATACTAAAAGGTACTTTTGTGGTTTATATAGGTGGTATTAAAGATTGCCCATTTCGATTCCCCCTCCCCCACTGATAAACTTTGGACAGAGAATGAAGGCTGAAAGGGAGTGTGGGCCGTATGATTGGGAAGGATTGTGTGGGATGAAAGGTGAGGTGGAGGGATTTTAACATGTGACTCGGGAATGAATGGTGGGGTCGCGATATGATAGACGGACATGGCAGTTGTGGGTCCGGGTGTTTTAATGAATGAAGTGATAGCATATGAATGAAATAACATAAATTCCAAATTTTGGTTATTCGAAAAATGATGCAAGAGGTCAATTGAACAACAACTGAACAACAATTTAACAACAACTGAACAACAATTGACTCTACGTCGTTGATCTCCTCTCTCTAGATCTAACGGTTGACAGTGACATCACAATTCACACATTCTTCTACACAATGTTCATTCACTCATGAATTATGCGATGCGATATTGATCCCACAGTCATCATTCATCAGTCATCCAACAGTTGACAATAGTATCGCACAGGGAACTTGCGCGACACTTAGCTGCCTTCAATGTTCGATCTTTAGGAAATAACCATATCAGCATCTCAAACTTTCACATTTCTACCTACCCTTCTATTCCTAACATTTTTAGGTATCCTTCCAGAGTGCATTTGAACAAGCAACACAATATTTTCTTTTTATAAACAATCTATCTCTATACTTTATTTCTTCCATTGGCTTAGACTAAAATGTTGAGCCAATTTATTTTTTACCTATGAGAATTAATTTAAAACAAATCCAATTATGATGCAACTGTATAATTGGATAAAATAACCTAGTGTGGCATCTAAACAAACTACACACAACTATTATTTTTCAAACTGAATTTAGAACAAAGTAGTGGCATTTAGATTTGCAACACTTTCAGAGTTGATTTCTTTTTCTTTTCTATCTAACCTAACATTTTATTTCGCCTTCATTTTTCAAGGCATCTACCTTAACATTTTCTTCGACATGGATATATTTATCAAATTTTTTTTCCTTAAATTTTTTATTCAATATTCTTTTTGTCGATAATCCTATTTTATCATTTTGTAAATAAATTTTCATTTTTTGTCTAATTTATTTTAACTTCTCAAAACCAAGAAATGCTACAACAGATGACAAGATTTCAATGCCAGTCTCTAAAATACATTGAACTTTGGGTATTGTCTCATACCACTCCATTGGATGGAAATGTCCTAAACACCACTGATCAAAGTCCTGAACTATATAAATAACCAAGGGATTACTAGCAGTCCGTAATCTCACAAATAGATATCTACCGCATTCCCTCCCTTGCCATCCCAGAGGTCGTATATATACACATATATGTACATTTATACGTACATGATTTTGAATCAAGTGAAGAATTTGTTGGAAACTAGATGTAATTCCAACCACCCGATTTAATCCTGGATCTAGAAACCAGTAGAAACTAGCGGCTGCATTTAATGAAGTCATCAGATTCATTGAAGCTTCTCCAGTAAGCCACCGACTGAACCCGTCTCCAGAAACTTCTCGAGCTTGTATATATACCTGTTAACTGATGAATAGAAGTGTGTTTTTGTGTTCAGTGTTTGTGTCTTGTGTTCAAGAGCTGTGTGCCTCTGATCTCTGTTATGGTATCAGAGCGTGAGGGTGTGAGCTCAGTGAGTTTTGGTGAGCCGTGAGTGAAGGTTGAGGGCTGAGTGTGAGAGCCCAAGTCCAACGATCAGAGTGGGTGAGATATCACCGTAAAGTGAGCTGTGAGCTGTAGCTTGAAGATGTGTGTTGCTATATGGTGAGCAGCAGTTGAGCTCATGTATTCGTCAGTGTGGCGGCTGTGGCAGAGAATGGCATTTGAGTAAGTTCTTGTGCGTTAAAACGCCGGTATGCCCTATTTTATGCTCATAAGTAATGTTTTTTAAAGTTTTGGTGCGGCTGATGCTTAAGGTTATGAAATTCCAGCTCTTTTTTTGAAAGATTACAGCGAAGAAATTCCTGGCTATTAAGCATGTTGTTTTTGCTGGATTGAGTTGGCCTACAGTCAGGGTACATAGTGTTGATTCAGTTTTGATTCTAGTGAGACGGTTTGAATTGTTTTGTTAAACAAATTGATAGTGTTTGGGGATGCCAGGGCAATTTAGATGTTGCGTGAAGTGATAGTGTTGTCATGCCAATATTTTGATAGTTTGGATTAGTCAATATAAACGTGCAAAAGTCTCAACTTGCAAACAGTTTCAATTTGACTCAACTTGAAGCTGCGTGCAGTAATGTTTTGCTTCAAACAAGTTTCAGCTATATATTTTTGAATGATATTGGAAATAACGCATTGATGATAAGCACAGAAAGTTTCAAGGAAGAAAACTCTGTTTAATGTGTATGCATCATCGATTTTAGTTGACGAAGAACGAATCAAGCAAAGCATATTTATAGCTAATTAAAAAAAAAAATGGTTGTTGGTTTTGGTCGCTGTTTTATTGTCTGATATGATTGAATGAGTATATGTTTTTATGATTTAGTGGCCGAACAAAAAAGGAAAGGAAAAGTGTTATTAAAAAAATAGGAGGGTTGTTATTATTAAGGAAATATTGAAGTTGTGAAGTTGCAAGTTGTGGTTTCTGTGTTTGAGTTTTGCCCTCTATAATATTTGAATATTGGTGATTGGAGAAAGTTTTTTATCATGGAAAATTTATTGCTTGATAATTATATGAATGAATCCACCAAACTTGATGGAGAAAATTATGTGAATTGGAAATTTAAGTTAATGACTATTTTAGAAGGAAATAATTTGTGGTCCATTGTAAGTGGGGATGAGCCCAAACCCACTGTTGCAGGTTCTATTCCATATTTGGAGAGAAGGGAGACAAAAGCAAAGGTATTGTTACGTATGTCCGTAAAGGACAACATTATTCCTCATATCAGAGATTGCAAGACATCAAAAGAAACATGGGATACGTTGAAGGGTTTGTATGAAACAACAAATACAAACCGAATCTTGTTT
>APFE030463629.1:0-30534 GCA_000404065.3 Pinus taeda | reverse complement strand
AGTGTCTTGTTCATTGTATGTAGTTGGAATTAAGGGGGAGTGTTGGAAACTAGATGTAATTCCAACCACCCGATTTAATGCTGGATCTAGAAACCACTAGAAACCAGCGGCTGCATTTAATGAAGTCGGCGGATTCATTGAAGCTTCTCCAGTAAGCCACCGACTGAACCCGTCTCCAGAAACTTCTCCAGCTTGTATATATACCTGTTAACTGATGAATAGAAGTGTGTTTTTGTGTTCAAGAGCTATGTGCCTCTGATCTCTGTTAAAATTTGTTCACAAGATGTTAAACTCAAGCACAAGGATGAGGCAGAGTTGACGTTGTAATCAAGAGGGGAGAATGTCGACTAGCCATCATAATTAAGCGCCCAAAAACTGACTTTACCTCATGAAGACTAACGACTACGTGTTCTCGAGTTAATGGTATTTGTAAGTGCGTAATATGGCCTCGTGGCCGTTCTGGTGACATAATTTATTGATAGCGTTGAGTGGTCAATGCCTGAAAGTCAATTCGCATGGGAATCTCCGATATATCATCACATGTTATTTGAGGTACCTCATACCATGTAAGGGAATAATACAAGGAAATTGGAAACTTTGCATCCTTTCATGATTCTAGAGAGGTAGTACATATTTAATTAAGTCAAAGCGATGAAAATTAAGCCTCACATTGATGATCCTAAAAATAGAGTCTTTATCCATCCCAATAAAAAGCATCCCCTCCACTTTCTTTACAAGTGAAATTGCGGTTGATTAACTTGCAATTAAGCAAAAATATAATCTTTTATCAGCCCTAACTTAAGACTACTTTAACTTTCTTTATACATAAAAAAAAAATGCGTATAAAAAATGTGTATATAATCAAACCAGTTCCATTTGAGCAACTTAAAATTTTCGAAATTAAAAAGCCACTTTACACGCAGATTGCAACCGATGTCTCCAACTTCACGCGCAAGGGAGCTACATTGTCGTAACGACTGGGCAACCATAGATCAGGCTCTGCGGGGAAAAAGGGTTTTCTATTATTTGTAAATGCTGAGGGTGTCTTACAGGAGAGCCAACTTTTTCGAGCTCACCAATCCCATTACGATTTTGTATCTGTATCCACCCTTCCCCATGTACTCTATGCCAACGTTTTTCACTAAATGATCCTGTCATCTTTAAACAAAGATAGCGACTTCTCCTTACCTTTCTTGGGCGTGGCCAGTTTGCACCTTTCTCACTCGTTCTTTGTTACTCTCTCAAGGAGTTTTAAGCAAACTCCTACTACTTCTCTCCACTGCTCTGAAGGAGTCTAATGCACGCTGCACCGTAATACCATGTTAATGATTGAAAGTGTGGAAGTGCGTGCCCTTTTCAATACTCTCAAACAATTAAATAGTTTACACTGGGGATAGTAATTAATAATTCAACCAAAACTCAATTATAAACTATAATTCAATTGAACTGGACTAACTGTCTATCAACTTCACACCTAGTTGGTAAACTAGGGATAGTGAGGTTAATGGTTTCAACATTAAAGCAAAATAAATATTAAAATATAAAAGATTGTTAATTATTTCATTTGTCAATAATAAGCATAATAAATATTCAACAAAAAAGAGTTAAAGGTGATCCAAATGAATTTAAACATTTAAATGTTGCCTCAATTAACAATAAAAAGTTAAATTAATAAAAATAATAGAATTCAATTTGTTATATTTTCATGAATAAGTTTTCTTACAATACCATGAGCTAATACCATGACCAAAATTATGGCTGATCAATACAGCATGCCCAATAACCATAACTTGTTTCACAACCAAAATATTTTATAACAATATGACAAGATTCTTAACCATGAATATTTATCCCCCACTTTAAAGTGCATATTATTAACTTCTAAAAATTAGACTTTGTTACAATACCATGGGCCAATACCATGGGTTATTAATACCACATGCCCAAAGAAACACTATTTATTTCACAATCAAAATATTTTATAACAATATGAGAATATTCTTAACCATGGATATTCATCCCCAATTTTCCATGGATGGTATTAACTTGCAAATAGACTTTCTTACAATACCATGGGCCAATACATGGCTTATCAATACAACAAGCCCAAAAAATGTAACTTATTTCACAATCAAGCTATTTTATAACAATATAAGAAGATTCTTAATCATAGATATTCACACCCAATTTATAATTGATATTATTAACTTGTGAATAAGCTTTGTTACAATAGCATGGGCCAATACCATGGCTTATCAATACCACATGCCAAAGAATCATAATCTATTTCACAATCAGTTTTTTTTATAACAATATGACAAGATTGTTAACCATCAAATATTTACCCCACTTTACCATGGATATTATTAACTTGTAAATAGCTTCTGTTATAATAACAAGAGGGAATAGCATGGCTATCAATGCTACATGCACAAAAACCATAACTTGTTTCATAATAAAAATAGTTTATTTAATTTAATTTTATAATATTTTTTAATTGAAGCTCATAGGGAAAATATTATAATTAGTTTTGAAATATATCTAAACCCTCGTACTAAAACTATTCCCATAGAAATTAAATTAACGTTTTAATAAAATTATAAATGAGAATATTTTTATATTTAAAGATGTGAAATTTATATAATATAAGTAGTATTAATAAGAACCAACATAAATTCATTGTAAGTAAGGATCCAAGCAATGTCATCAAGAAAATATAAGGGAAGAGAGGGAGAAGGGAAGGGAAGGAGAGAGATTGTTGGGGCCTTGAGTTGGTCAGGCGTCTGTGACGACCACTGGTGGATGAGATACTCAAAAAACCAAAGACATCGATTAAAGGTGTTTGTCATCAACAAGTTCAGTTAAAGGCGACTCGTGTTCGGTTAAAGGCGTGAGGACGAAAACTTCGGTTAAAAGAAACTCTTGTTCAGTTAAAGGTGCACGATGGGAAAGCTTGGTTAAAGGTGACTCGATGGAGAGTGTGATAGGAATTGGGTGACTGAGCAGTACGATAGGCGTTGGGTAACCGGGCGGTGTGACGGGGAGGTGCGTGTGGACGAGCTAGGTTGCCCACCTCACCAAATGAATGTCCGGCCCATGAATTAGTAAAATATAAAGGGGTAGAGCTGTGGGAAAGTCGGTTGAGTGTGACTATGGGTGGACCACCACATGGAGGTAATCAACGGACGTGACCTTTGGAACATGATGAGATTTGTGATGGATGAGTCATGCTTAGCCAAATGGAGAACTAGCTAAGTGTCGAGCATGAATCATGGACAGACTGAAGGGCATGCACACCAGAGTATAGTAGATATGATATACATGATACATGAGTAGACTTCTTCATGGCTGAGACCAAGAGGCAGTGTTGGGCAGACCTTTAGTGGGGGGACAATGATGATGGAATGTACTTATGATGTATATGAGGGTAGATTGATTGAGGGCACTACCTTGATTGAGAGCAAGGATGTGACGAGATGAGGTGTATTGGGTCCACTAGAGTGGATAGATTAGGCAACTGAAGTCATAGGCATCAAGTTGGAAATATGGCCGTATGGCAGACATTGTGCAAGGACATTAAGCGAGCACACTTATGGAGATGTCACTTATCGGCATAAAGGAGAAGTGCCAAGGCAAGGTTATTGGACAAGATGGACTTCCCAAGTGCAACATGAGGACATTTTGTAGATGGACTGACGGGGATGTTCTGCACCTTTGGATAAGAAGGCCATGGGTGTTTTGGGGACATGGGAAGCCTATGAGAGTATTCATATGACAAAGAGGGAAGATGAAGCTTATGATGGCACTTGGGACCGAGGCAACTATGCTTGCCAAATTATCTGATGGAGATGGTTCATGGGAGGACATGCTCACTTGAGAGAGTTACAGTTGATCAAGACTTCATATTATGGTGGTCTTGGATTATTTGGTTTGAGGAGTTGAGGTTAGATGTTGTACTTGAATTTGATTTGGTATGGGATGCATACCTTGGTATATAGTATGGGTTTTGTTTTTGATGAGTGACTTGATGGATACAATAGAGATGGGACACCTTGGAGTTGGAGGGAGTGGAAACGATGAAGCTGCCTTGGTGGGAGAACTTAGCCATGGGTGGAGTTGTTTGGACTTAGCCATTTTTTCTGGGCATGGAGGCTATTTGTCTATGATCATGGGGAACACATGGATGATATGGTGTGGTAGGTGTAAACTTTCCACTTTGACAACATTGATGTGGAGAATATCGCAAATGAAATGGAGTTTCTTCATGGAATTGAGCATGACACATTGAGCATTAGATTGATCAGAGAGTTATTGATCGAGTTGAGGATGTGACAGAATGTTGCAAAAACGATTGATGAAGGAATGAGGAGGTGCATTCTCATGGGTTGAGTGTGAAATTTGGACTGATCACCCAAATAGTTCAAGACATTCGGGGCTAACTGTGTATTAAGATTTTCTTGAGTTAATTTGGAGTATCACAGTAGCATTTCAAATAATGATGACAATACATGGTGGATTAGCATGATATGAGTTGCGGTCGTAGCATTCAGCCGAGTTGGCAGGGGCAACCTTCCACGTGATGGTGTGATATACAAGATTGTGACGAGTGTGGTTGGTGACCATGGACTAAGGAGTCTTACCCATATATAAAGTCATGAGCCTTGGTGGAGGTTCATGAGATGGAGAGAAGGGAGTTAATGCAACATGAGAATTTGATGTTGGAGCTAATGACACTTTGTGACATTTAGGTGTTGGCGATAGAGTTTGTTAAGATGTCGGGGACTCGAATTGGTCGAGCACCCATGATGACCACTTACAAACAAGAGAGTCGAAAAACTGAAGACTACAGTTAAAGGCGTATGTGGTCGATGAATTCACTTATGTTGATTTTTTTGTAGCTTGGGAGGTACTCCAAGCCTTAGTGTTCAAGGGTTGGAGGTAAAAGTGCCACAAGTAGGCTTGTGGGCTTAGAACCCAAGCTTGGGGTTTTGCATGCATAGATTTCAAGCTGAAACCATGATCAATTTTCGACATGTGATGGATGAGGATGATAGCACTCGACGAGGTGATTCTAATGCAGTGAGAATCATCTGATTTTGAGATGTTGTTGAAGAGTTATGAATTTTGAAGTTATATAATGGAGTTTAGATTGTGACATTATGGATCGCTTTCCATGTGGATAAATAGAGAGCCAAGATGAGTCATTTGATCCAGCCATTGTGCAACACACATAGCTAAGAAGAGCTTGTTGGAGGAGAGACATAACTCTGTCTTAGCCGCAACAAGAAGACGATTGAACAGCGTGGTCAAGCAGGTATGTTTCAGGGGTCATCTTAGAGGACCACATTTTTGGAAGGGAGGCTGAGGTACCTCCTTACAGGGCCGAGGTAGAAGAAGGTTGTTCTAGCACTATTTTAGGTGAATGAAGTGTTGTAGGAGGCTGATGAGAATGGTTGGAAGGTTAAACAAAGGTAAGATGAGGCCGTTTTGGAGGGTTGTTAGGGAGCCAAAACAAACTGAGGTAGGCCATAGAACTAGCCTCTCCAAAATAGGGCAACGTGGTGGAGTTCAGGGTTGTCACTTGCCAGGAACAACAACCCACGAGGACGCCACCTCACCTTGCCTAGGTCGCAACAAAAGGTAGCTTGTTAGATTGGTTTTTCAAGGGTTGTTGCAGCATGCAATTTCCATAACCAGGGACATTAGTAAAATAATATTTCAACACCATTTAGATGTGTGTTAGATACTAGTTTGAGGATCAGTCTTGGATCGTTTATAGGGCAGCCTGTGGAGGTCAAAGAGGAGTGGCAAACCTCATGGTTAGATTCCCTAAACCAGTGAAAATTTCCATAGTGATTGGGAAGCAACTTTGATTAGTTTGATGGGTAGTTGTAAGAGACCTTAGGATCTCTTTGGAGGAGCCAATGTGGACTATTGGGAAGTCAGCCAAGTAGCCAAGGTGATTGCATGCACATTAGATGAGAGGAAAGAATACAACAACAAGGAGAGTTCTAGTTGGTCCATTGGTTGATGAGTTGATGGTGTCCCAGGTGAGGACATATTGATCTCCCCATATTTGTGTAATAGCTCCTCTATTGCAGAAGAAGAGGGTGGATTGGTGGAGTTTATGGGCAGCCATGTGTAAGGGTCTCCCAAGTGTGGGGATGCTCTAACTAGGTGCAGATGCTACAACGTTGACTTGTTATCTCATGGACTATTGGAGGGCAGTGTAAGAAAAGACAAAGTGTGGATGAGATTGGGCACTTATTGTTTGTTGGAGGATAGCGTGATAGTTTCCAAGTTGGAGATCAGAGAGAAACAATTTGTGGACAACGCTAGGTGTGAGAGAGGTAGTTGTTGAGATGAAGGGTTGATGAATGAGAGAAATAAGGTTCTGGAGCCTATGACTTATGTGTGGAGAAGGACTTCTACAAAAAATGATGGGTATTCCTCCTGGCCTGTGTTCATTGTGGGAGATAGACATCTTGCAATCATAGGTGGCAACCCTTTGTTCCCTATTTTGGTCTTCATCGGAGAAGCGCGGGAAGACCATAGTGGGTAGAATTCGATGAGTAGGTCAGGAGCAGTAGTGGGAAGTTGAGATTTTTTCACAAGTGGAGTTGTGGGCAACTTGACAGGAGTCTCGATGTGTTGTGGCCTTGATGGAGGAAGGCACAAATAGAGAGTAGATTTGATAGCCAAGATTCAATGGTGAGATGGACTTGGAGCATTGATAGAGGGAGAAGCAGAAAATCAGAAGCCGCATGACAACTAGGTATATGGTACGATCGAGAGGAGCTAAGAGAGCGTGCTACAATCAGATGGTCAAAGTATCTTTTTGAGGGTAGATTGATTGTCGATTGACTAACACTAAGGCCTAGTTTTGTATCCTGTACTAGTATATGTATGAGGGCCATTATCCCCGGTATGGGAACCCTAGACTGTTGTATTATATGTTTTTAATATACTTAAGTTGGGTTGAAAAATGTAAAAAGTTCTATATATTATGTGCATGTGTGACTTATTGTCGTTTATGTTCTGTTCTGCAAAGTAGTATCGTTGAGATACATGGTTTGGTATCATCAGATATTTTAAGATTATTTGTTAGACCCAAGATCGTGGAAATTCAACATGGTATCATAGCATATATGTGCTACTTTGAGGGATGATAAATCAAAATGTGCACAATGAAGCAACTCAGAGGGATTTGTGGGTGTTTAAATGTATGGGACAACCTAAATTATGAGCTCATTATAAGAGTGGAGGTTTTAACCCTATATAGAAATTTCCTGCATACAAATTCTAAAAACAGAAAATAAACAATGGTGAGAGCATAAAACATAAAACACATATACACAAAGATTTACTCCTAGCTCCAAAACCCACGACTATCAAATTGATTTTTCATTTTATTCCTTTCAATGTTACAACACATATATACACATGCTAAAGCATTCATAAACCCCATTCCATTAACAATGTATTAGAATAAAACCATAGTTCCCTTGACGGAATCTACAAAATTCCAAGGACAGAAAACCATCATGCCCAAACCATGTGCAAAACCCATGAAAAAACCATAGGTAGGTCCGCACAACTATTATACTCTCCAAAAAATAAATTCCTAGGGCACTATCACCCCTTCTATTACCTCCCAATTACACCCCGTGTAACGAAGGGGGTGTTGTCACCCCCCCTCTAACCCACTACTTCGCACGTGAGGCTAGTCATGGAAAGAATATAACACACACCAAACATTCTCCCACTTCTTGTTTCATTTTCACAAAGGGGGTCACAAGAGATCTTACTCATTAGTCTAGTCTTGCAATGCCCATTGCTTCTCTACATGAATAAAACTTCCCAGTGCTCATAGACTTCACCAATGCATCTGCAACATTCTTCAAAGTTTTCACCTTTACCAGCAACACCTTTTCATCCTCAATCATATCCCTCACAAAGTGACACTGAACATCAATGTGCTTTGTCTTTCAATGATAACTAGGGTTATTTGCCAATAAATTTTCACTTTGGATGTTACATTCTATCCTTATAGCTTGTTGTACTAACCCCATGCTTGAATACAATCTCTCAAACCAAAATTCTTCCATACTTGCATGAGTGGATTCCATGTATTCTTCCTCTATGGTTGAAAGTGCCACTACAAAATGTCTCTTTCTCATCCAAATGAATGCACCTTCAAATAGGTTAAACACATACACACTGGTAGATCTTCTTCCATCCATATCTCTAGCCTAGTATGGATCAATAAAGCCATGGTTGTCCAAAACTTTGTACAATCTTGGTCTTCCTTGGTAGCACAAACCATAATCACTAGTTCCACGGAAATACTTGAAAAACCCACTTCACTATTGTCCAATTCTCCTTCCCTAGTTTTGATATAAGCATTATCAATAATCCCATTGCATGTGCAATGTCTGGTTTAGCACAAACCATTGCATACATCAGGCTATTGACTCCACATGCGTATGGAAGATGAGGCATGTCCTCGTCCTCTTCTTGTGTATTGGGATAATGTTGTGTAGACAAATTTACACCTACGGGAATAGAAACCTTCACCAATTTACTATCTTGCATGTTAAACCTCTGCAGTATTGTCTCAACATAATTCCTTCGGTTTAACTAGAGCTTCCTCTTTGCCCGATCTTGTTTAATTTCCATGCCCAAAATATAATTTGCAACACCAAGATCCTTCATGCCGAATTTGGAGTACAATTGGGTCTTCAAATCATGGATAATTTATTTGTCATTTCTAATCAGCAACATATCATCCACATACAAGACTAGATAAATCACACGATGCCCAATTAATTTAAAATACACATAGTGATATTCTTTGCTTCTGGTGAAGCCTCGTCCCTGTATAAATGTATCAAAATTCTAATACCACATCCCTGGGGATTGTTTTTACCCATATAGGAACTTTTTTAACCTACAAACCAATTCTTTTTTACCCTTCATTAAAAGCCTTCAGATCACTTCATGTAGATCCCTCCTTCCAGATGCCCATGAAGAAATGTTGTTTTCACATCCTTTTTTTCTACCTCAAAATCAAAAGCAACAACAACAGATAAAAGTAATCTAATAGAAGCTACCTTGGCAATAGGGAAAAAAATATCACCAAAATGAATCCCTGGCACTTGGGAATAACCTTTTGCTAGCAACTGAATTTTGTATTGCTCCACCTTACCTTCTTCATTCATCTTCATCTTAAACACTCATTTGCTTCCAATGGCTTTCCTTCCAACCGGTAACTCCACCAGATCCCAAGCCTCCGTTTTGTCCAAATATGTCATTTCATCAACCGTGGCCTCCTTCTAGAGTTTTCTATCCTTTGAATCTATTACCTCACTGATATTTTTAGGTTCATCATCAGTAATAGATAAAGAAAAATTTGAATAGAAAGCAGATGGACTATACCTTTCTGGTTGCCTTCTTTCTCGAACTGATCTTCTCACATATGAAGTTTGTGGCTCTTCATGTTTTGGTTCCTCTTCTGCCATAGAGTTTGATTCTTCCTCCTTTAGCTCAAACTCCATCTTTTCATGTTCCTTTGGTAGGACTTCAAGTTTAATAGTATATTTCACCTCTTTAAACACCACATCTCAGTAGTACGCAATGTTCACACAATGTTCCTTTTTTATGGGTTCCAAAGCTTATAAAATTTTAAACCATCAGTATACGCAATAAAGATAAACCTTTCAGATTTACTATCCAACATGGTTCTTTTCTCCTTTGGAACATGTACATATGCATCACAGCCAAATACCCTCAGATGTGAAAGAGAGGGTTTCTTACTAGTCCATATCTCATGTGGATTCTTATCCTCCGATGGTGATGAAGGTGATTTTTTGACCAGGTAACATGCAGTCTCCACTGCATCTGCTCTGAATTCTTGTCCTAAAATGACACCATTGAGAATGTTTCTTTCTTATTCCATCAATGTCCTATTCATTTTTTCTACGACTCTGTTTTGCTGAGGTGTGTATAGTGTAGTCTTATGTCATGCTATACAACAATCCTTATAGAACTTTTTAAATTCATTCTTGCAAAACTCTCCACCATTATCTATCCTTAGCAATTTTATCTTCTTAATTGTCTATTTTTCCACGAGAGCCTTAACTTCTTTAAACCTGTCAACGACTTCACATTTCTTCCTGAGAAAATATATCCATGCATTCCTCGAGAAGTCATATATAAATCATACATAGTACACATAATTACCTAGTGAAAGAACTAACACAGGTCCAAACACATCATTATTCACAAGCTCTAATAGCCCTTTCACCCTCTTAGCACTAGAGGGGAAACTCACCCAATTTTGCTTCCCATATACACAATGTTCACAGAAATAAAAATCTAGAGAGAAATTAGACATAATTTCTATCATACCATTACAATGTAGTATTCGAAGGCCGTTCTCTAAAATATGTCTAAGCCTTCGTTGCCATAGCATGGTATTTTCTCCATAGATCACTAGATTTTTTGCTCCACTTTCAAGAACCACATAACTGTTTCACCTATCAATAACAATGCTACCGAGAAGCTTGTACAAAGTTCCAATCCGAACTCCCTGCATAAATACCATTTCTCCCTCAACCATCTTGCAGGTACATTTCCGAAACATTATTTTTACACCTTCATCATCCATCTTAATTACAGAAATCAAGTTTCTTGTCAACGTAGGAATATGGAGAGCACCTGGAATTTTTTTAATCTTTCCACCTTGTACCTTCAGCTTGAATTTTTTGTGTTTGATGATTCTACCCTTCCTTTCATCCCCTAAGAATACATCACCTCCATCATATATCTCATACTCATAGAACCACCCAATATGGGGAGTGAAGTGAAAGGATGCAACTGAGTCAATCAAGCATGTCTCTTGATCTACATGTATATTTGAAGAAGAAGCCAAGTATGCATCCCCACCTTCATCTGAGGTGGTTTTCGCCTATGTGGAAGGAGGGTCATAAGATCCCTTTTCTTTCTCAAGAGCTTTATATCTACAATCATTTTTTAAGTTCCCTTCCTTTCCGCATTTCCAGCACATCTTTACAACTTTTCTAGAGATTTAGATCTCCCACTCGAGGACTTATTTTTGTTTCTGTTTTGGGGTCATCCTTATACAAACAAGGCATCTCGATTATGTCCCTCCATATGTTTCCAATTCATCTCCTTCGACAGCAAGGATGAGACAATTTCATCACACTTCAAAGTAGTTGTATTCCTACCTATTGCACAACCAAACTATCCCACGAATCTAATAGAGAACACAACAAACTGATGCATTTATCTTCATGTAGAATTTTAACATGAATAGATAACAACTTACTTACTACAGTATTAAAGGCGTTAAGATGCTTTGTCACCGAGTCTTCATCCTTCATCCTCAAGTTATACAATTTTTTCCGTAGGAATAATTTGTTCACCAGAGACTTAGATTGGTACAAAGTCCCTAATTTGTCCCACAAATACTTCATGGTATCTTCCCCTGATACATTCAATAATATTGAATCTGAGATATACAACCATATTATTTTATTTTCCTTTTGATCCAACTTTCCCCAGTCTTCATCTGACATTGTCGATGGCTTAGTACGTAGATCTACCATGATCCACTAATCTTTATCCATGAAAGATCCTTCATCTTGAGTTTCCAAAAGTCAAAATTCAAAACATTAAATTTCTCGATCTCTATCTCTCCCCTTCTCGCTATATTCGTTCACTGCAAGAATCGATCCCATAGATCTCCCACTGAAAAGGGTCTACCATAGGCCCAAGTAAAACCCCTTAGCAGCAAAGATGCCCCCTTGAAGTTGAAACAACTCTGATACCAAATATAGGTTTTACCCCTGTATAGAAATCACCTACATATGAATTCTAAAAACATAAAATAAACAATGGCGAGAGCATAAAACATAAAACATATATACACAGACATTTTCCCCTGGATCCTAAAATCAGGACTACCATATTGATTTTTCATTATATTAATTTAAATGTTATAGCACATATATATACATGTCAAAACATTCATAAATCCCAATCCATTTGCCATGGATTAGAAGATAGTCATAGTTCCCTTGACTGGATCTACAAAATACCATGGAAAGAAATCTATCATGCCAAAAACCATATGTGAAACCCATGAAAAATACCATAGGTAGTTCCACCCACCTACTATACGGTCCAAGAAATATAAAACACGACAAACAAATATAAATGACAATCCTTATTACTATGGAAAACCTTTTCGTCAATCTAAGGATTGTTATAAAAGAAAATATAATGAGTCCACACACAGAAATCAAAGGAATAATGAAAATTTTGTAAACAAATACACCTCCATCAGCGATGGATTTAAAAATCTTAAATTGATTGTTTCTGATGTTGCATTATCTGTGGAAACTGATGATGTGAACGCTTGGTTCATTGATTTTGGTGCATCACTCCATATGGCTTGTAATAAAGATTGACTAGATGAATATTATGAGAACTTTGATGGAACATATTTTTATCTAAGAGATAACAAATCACTTAAATTTCATGGTTATGGATTAATAGGTGTGAATTTGGCTAATAGACAAAAGAAACAAATCCATAATGTGATGTATGTTACTGGTATCAAAAATAATTTAATTGATGTTTTTGTTGTTGCTGACCAAGATTTGAAGTTGGAATTTGTTAAATCACATTGTGTTGTGAAAGATATTCAAGATCCTACAAGGTTATTTCCACAGGTACCAAAGTTGGAGGCTTGTATAAGTCGGATGTGAGAGGGACACGTCATCAAGCATTGGTATCTATAGCAAGGTCAATAGAATTATGACATCATAGGTATAGACATCTAACTCACTATGATTTAATGTTACTTCAAAAGAACACAATGGTTGAAGGACTTCATTTTATGATGAATGATCATATTGAATGTGAAACATGTGTACTTGGAAAGTAATATAGGAAGGAATTTCCTATAAATAAAGATAAAATAAAGAGGGAAATACTTGAATTAATTCATACTGATGAAAGTGAACCTATGAAAACTAGATCTCTTGGTGGAGCATGGTATTTTCTTATTTTTGTTGATGATAAATCTAGGTATACATGGGTCTATTTCATAAGAAACAAGAGTTTTTTTTTTACTAAATTAAAGAGTTCAAGAGTATGGTGGATAAAAAACTAGTAAGTGAATAGAAATTCTCATATCTGATCAGGGGAGAATATAAATAAAGAGAATTCAATTAATATGTAAAAAAAATGAGATTTTACATCAATTTACACTACCACTTACACTTTAGCAAAATGGAGTTTAACCACTAGGAGAATGTGCACTTAGTATGCTTCAAGACAAAAATAATCTAATGGTTTTTGGTCTGAAGCCATTAATACTATTGACAAAGCATATTGAGACACAACATTTTGTACAAGATAAAAGCCAATCAAAAGAAATTGACTTATCATATTGTAATAAAAATGAAAATGCCGTTGGCATATTCACCCAAACTCTTGAAAAAACTAAATTTGAAATGTGTAAAAGTAAATTGTAGAAAATCCAAATTATGTTGTCAGCATAGTTGAAACTTAGAGCAAATTAATATATAAGTCTTTATCAAAAGGTAGCATAAGAATATTATTCACAACCACTTCACTGTTTTAACTCCATTTATACCAGAAATGCGTATATAATCAAACAGTTCCTTTTGACGAAACTTAAAATCTTCCAAACTAATAAGTTATTTTGTACGCAGATTGCAACCGAGGTCTCCAGCTTCACTCACAAAGGGAGCTACAATGTCGTAACGACTGGGAAACCATAGATACGGCTCTCCCCGATAAAAAGGCGTTCTATGATTAGTAACTGTTTTTCGTGCATACCTTTTGCAAACGTTTGGGAATTTTGAACTAATACTATTTTGGTGTAATCGAATTTATAGAATGAATTGCTTTTTCAAATGTTTTTAGAATTTTGAAATAATATTATTTTGATATGGTTTAATTTACCAAAGAATTTAGTTTTTTCAGTGTTATTTGTTTTGATTAATTTTAATGGAAATTATACCGAAATTTAAAAACATGATTTTAAATTATTTAATCGATATAATTTTAGTGTTTTAGTGTTTTACGAGTTTTCAAGGATGCTAAAGCTATTTATGCATTCAAAAGTGTATTTGGGTTTTCAAGGTTCTTAAATTTATTTATGCATTCAAAATGTATTTTAAATAACAAAAAATATTAAAATTAAATTCCACATAGATTTTTAAAAAATTGAGTTGAAATTATTTAATCTACATAATTATAGGGCTTTAGGCATTTTCAAAGCTGCTGAATCCATTTATATTTCAAAAATATATTTTAAAAAACAAAAAATCGTGAAATTGTATTGCAAGATTTTGTAGAATATAATAATAAGATTCCTAATTTTGAATTGACTATTTGTAATATTGTACATACATTTTCTTTCTACAAACATTTTCCATATTAAAAATAAAAAAATGTGAATAGGGTATGTCCTAAAAGAAATATCAAAAGAGAAAAAGAATAATAAAAGATAAAAAAAAAAAATGAAAAAAATATGCACCACAAACAAAAAGAAATCATGAAAATGTGCAAGTTCAAGTGCCACTACTCTCTACTTGACTGTCTGAAATAACGGTTGTGTGCAGTTTGTCATATATGCAACAACCCATGATAGTCAAACTGTTTAAGCTTGACTACTTCACGCTTTAATTTCCCGTTTATAGTTAGAGAATAAAGATTTGGCTAAACTGTTTAATCTTGGCAGATTAGCAAATAGGTAGAGAAATAAAATCTGCTCACAAGCTTAATCCAAGCCATTGGAAGATATAATGTTAATGGTAGATAGTTTACTTTTCAAAAGAAAAATGAAAGAAAAGGTCTGCTAGCTTAAATGCATCTAATAGAGTGAAGAAGAATTGTTAGGGTAAGTAGAAGAAATGTTATAGAAAGTACAAAGTCGATTGAAGCATAAGAACATCTATCATGTTTAATCATGTGTTTCAGTGTGAAAAAATAGTTATCAAAAGTAAAAGGAAGCTTATAAGTTGATTTGGTTAACATCCCCTTCATTTCATTTCACTCCCCACTAAATATTTACTAATTTCACCTTTAACCCTTTCATTGCTTATGAAGACACATTTTCCCTTCACTTTCACCCTTACCCCTTGGTTCCACACATTCCCTAGCAAATTACCCTAGAAATTCATTCCCCTACCCAAAAACCCTTTTTCCCCAGTGTGAAGCCCCTTTTCCCCTTTAAAAGCATCACTTTTCCCTTTATTAATTTCCCTAAAAACCGCAAAAACCCTAAAAAACCGTTTATCCTAAGTTTTATCTACCCCCCCGCATTACTAATTAACTCCACAAATATCACTTTCCTCACAAAACTTGTTTAACCTGCCACCCTGGTGTGGTAAACTAACCCTGCTACATAAACCCCAGTCATTATATTCATAATCCCGTCATTACTCATAAATTAATTACAAATCAATTATAATTAACCGCTGGGCCCCACTAATTTCCACCTTGATTTCTTGTCATGCAACTTGATAGTGCAACAATCATCCGATTTTCCACCCCTAGATCTGATGGCGCACATCCATATCGCATCCATTCACCTCCTGGACTTTACATGCCCGAGAGTGAGCGATATGAGCGGTATTGCCCAGGCCCCTTTTGGCTAGGTGGTAGCACTATGTGAACTCACATGCTCTTGGGCAAATATCACTTGATGGGCAAAAGCAGTGCAATGGACCCCTGGACCGCTTCCTCGCGTAAGCAAAATCCATCACTATTCATTATGTTTTTCGGTGCCAATTTCTAACCACTGCCGGTTAAAAGTAGCAGACCCCCATTTTTACCCTTTTTGCTTAATTTGCTATGCGAAAGCTTCCAAGCCTCCCTACAGAAACCCTAATTTCTGCAACTAAATTCAACCATTGAGTACCTTCCAAGTACGTTGTTGGCATTATGATACAAGTGTTGTCCTTGATGGAAACTCACTCAGAGGTATGATATAGGTGATGGCAACTTAATCAGATGGCAGATCTAGTGCAGTAGGTCAAAAGAAAGATATATACGGGTTAGACTTGATGATAGCGCGTATATACGTGGGTTATCTGAGCAAAAGGCATGTATACGTATACATGTAGGTTCACAGAAGGAAAAGCGCGTACATGGTTTTGGTCTGTGGTATTTGGTCCATGATATTTTGGTATTGGTCCATGGTATCTGGTTCGAAATGACTACCCTAGGTATTGGGTCCAAGGTATTGTTTCTACATAGTTTTGGACCATGGTATTGAGAAAAGCCTAGCCTATATAAGGAGAAGATCATTAGGCAAAAGGAGATAGCAAGGAATGGATGTCTGACGAAGTGGGAAGATCTAGTATTACTGATTATCAGTTTGTGCTGCTTGTCTCGAGTTGGATATGACAACGAAGGTATAAGTAATTATCTTTAGATTTGTACACAGTTTGTCTCTAATGAAAGCGCGTATACACGCGGTTTTGATATATTCAAGTAGCATATGCATTATGAGATTTGGTGTTTCAGGTTGCTGTTGATTCTAGTGGTTGTTATAGAGTTCTGGGCTCTGGTTTGTGTTCTGTGTTTTGATGACAGGGTTTCAGTGATTCAGTATTGGGTGATTTAGAGATTTATGATGCAAGTATAAGTTGATGATTGTATTGCAGCAGTGATTGTTTTGTACTCATGGATCCAGTCTGAAAATTTATGAAACGTGGTCCCTGGAAGAAAGAGAAGGTTGTAGCCTTCTGTAGACCAGCACCTATGTACTAGTATCTTGGCTAGTGCAAAAGCTAAGGGGGTTGTAGCTCCCTTCCAGGAGAAGTTGGAAAACGAGAGAGGGTTGTAGCTCTCTGCAGGTTGCAGCCTGGGTACTGGTAAAGGATTGTACTAGTACATTGTAAAACAAGTTTCTTATTAAAGGAAGAAAGAGACGAATTGCAGCAGGTGGTTTTCACCCACATTGTGTTTCCACCTTATATCATGGTGTTCATGTATTCTTCTTATGTGTGATGATCTGTACTATTTTACTACACCTGATTACTGTTAATAAGGTTAATAATGTTCTGATGCATTTACGCAAGATAAGCTAACTAAATCATAAGATTACTGCATGTACGCTGGTTGCATTTAAAACAGTCGCGTATATACGCGGATATACTGAACTGAAGCCGCGTATATAGATCTGAGTATGAAAAATAAAAAGTATCTGATTTGATAATACTGATTCACCCCCCCTCTCAGTATTATTTCCAACATACGCCCCGAACACCGAATTCAACCATCCATAGCATACCTGAAGCCACATTACCAGATCAGTTTGCAGTTTGAACCTTAAATTCCAGGTATTTTGATAACAAACCAGAAACATCCCTCTCAAATTCAAGAATGTACAGTTAATTAGAATATTAAATTAATTGAATTTAATTAATTTCCCTTGAATTGAGAGTATTTCCCACTGAATACCCAAATCCCTATCGTGTGAACTACCATTACCCAACACTGCACTTGAGTTTTCAAAACCTCATGGCTTAAGCCTGTCTAAGCCTGATTCCCACATTTATCTTAAATATGGCTACCTAGACCTCTCTAGATATTAGACGTGTGTCAATCCCTCACCTGGACATTTACCATTTGCCCCTAGTAGACAAGGATTTCCAAATTGAAGACACTGCTACTCCAGACCACCTTCTGAAAATCCACTACTGGAGTAAGGATATGTTCCTAAACCATGTTGATGACATTGACCTTTGGGAATCCAATTTTGCCCAAGTATATATTCCGAGAAGCTCACCCATTCCCAGAGATTGTACATTTTTGTCATGCCTATTATAGCCCTAACCAAAGGGCTATTTTTGCCCCAAACCATGAGTTATTGTTCACCATTACACCTAAGTCAATACCCTAGATGCTTCAAATTCAATCTAGCCCTAATCTAACCCCTCTATCCATTGGAAAATTGTTGGACCTATACATCACACTTAGACCCGGTCAAAATCAAGAAAATTTTCTAGAATTTCATCATTGAGGAACGCCATGCTCCTACAAGCACTCCTCCCTACACTGCCGCCATTTTTTCAGAGATTGGTAGTCGCATAATCACCATGCTCTCATGCATCCTATGATACACATCAGATGAGCATGTCGATGAGGTCATCATGGATTTCCTTCCCATTTTCACTCGAGGGAAGCCTCCTATTATTATGTATGATTATTCTTAGTTCATTGCAAATAGAATGCATGGAAAATTCACCAGACTCCTCACTGAAAGAGTTTCCAAATACTCTTCAGTGTTGTTTTATATGTTCTTGTATTATCAAATAGATAAGTTCCCTGTGAGGATCCAGAAATTGGACACCAAGGGAAAGGAGAGGTCAGTCATCTACTAGACACCCTCGGTCCTCAAGTTCTCCACAACATTCACCTATAAAGACTTCATAGATTTCTTTGTATACCCTTTTATGAACATGTTGACTTCTAAGATTCAGTCTAGAATCAACCTAGAAATCAAGATAGTACTACAATTGGAAAAGAAAAACAAGGTGGGAGATTGGTACCTGTACCAAAACCACACTAAGATCAAAATTTATCATTGTGAGCTACCCCCCTATAAGTTGCCCAAATTCCTCACTATGCGGATATTTTCTCTTGAACACCAAATCATATGAGGTTTGCTTCCTAGCTTATAGGAAGAAAACCCAGTTCAAAGTGAAAAACCAAATGGGCCCATTCATTTGCAACAACAGAGAGGTTGGACAAGAGGCCGACAGGTTACTGAATGATTAATGCGAGTCTTGTAATCTTTCTCAGGTAAAAATTTTGAACTCTGGGCAATTAAAATGGAGGGTCTACTTGATTCATTAAATTTATGGGAATTTGTTCAATAAATTTCTATAAATTCTCAAGGTAAGAGTAGAGATGGAGTAGCATTGTTTCTTATTATATTAGTACTGGGTGGTATTACCTTGTCTAGTATTTTGCATGGATATGGTGAAATAGATAATGCAAAAATATTTTGGGATATTCTTGAAATGAAGTACAATCTGAAATGGGGTGAGAAAGATTAGAAATATGAAGACAGAGCTTTAGTAGCAGATCTATCGAAAAATTCTGAGATTGCTAAGAGAAAAGTTTTGGAGGACTTAGCAGTAGCAGATGCGTTGAAGAAAGTGAATAGTCTCTTTGAAGTAGAGGCGGTGAATTCAACAAAAATGGTTGCTAATGTTAAAGAGGAAATTGCAAAATTTGATGATGGATGTTTGTTTTATGAAAATGAATTGCAGGTTATATTTCAAAAGTATTGCTTGATAAACTATTGTTTGTTGTTGATAAAGTGGAAGAATATGAAGAGGAAATTGTAGTTGCAATTAAAGGGACAAGAAAATATAAAGATGCCAAAATTGAATATAATGCCAAGATAAATTTTATTGAAGAATGGGTTGAGAAACCTTTTGAACAAATTGATGCAGGTCCCAAAGCAGCAGAGGGAATAGTGAAGGTTCTTGAAAATGAGCACTATGGTAAATCAATGAATGATTCATATGATATGGAACTAGAACCAGTGGAGGACACATTTGAAGAAGTTCCTGGTATTTTAATATATTGGAGCCCAGAGGAAATAAAACATTATTATGGATTGATGAGGCAACAACCATGTCAACAGGAAACTAGTGATGATGAAAATGAACTCGTTGAGAAAGGAGTTGACATGGATTAGTATCATCCTAGTTAGAATAAGAAGCAATATCCATACTTCATGATCTGGAGTAAGAAGAAGATTAAATATGTTGAAAGTGTCAGAGTTTGGAGCAGCAAGTCCAAGAAGAAATTTCATCTATATGTTGATGCAAAGAAAGTTAAAATGAAGTCATATTTGTAAGCCTAGCTGCGACTCAGACCAGCAGGAATTGTTATGCATTGTTCAAAATCCATTTCTCCATTAAGGGGGGGTGTTATAATAATGTAGAAATGGAAGTGTCTAGTAATGTGATAGGTTTGTTGAGTTGTCTTCTTAGATGTATGTGAGTTATGAGATGTTCTAGAAGTCATTGATTTCTAGCATAAGTGAGTTATATATGAGTCATAGACTCTACCTTCCATGTTGTTATGCCCATAGAGTCTTGTGATCCCATATTAATGCGACATATTGTATTCTATGTTTGATGAGTCAGTATGCAGTATTAGGCTTGAATTAAGAATATGTTCCATTGTGTCAACTCTATATTTTCTAATACCAATAGGTAAAACTGTAGATAAATAAGTATCTAGTTAAAGCTATAGACCTGTAGGATGGGAGTAGAGGAATTTTATTTCTGTGCATACATATATTGTATAGGCATGTTTTTACATTCAAATATTTCATAAAGGAAAAAATCTTCAGTCATCATTCTTCAGAAGATACACATAAATAAATCTATACTAAATTGTCGTCTCCAAGGGTTTGATGAGGTTTCCATGGGACATCGGTCATGTCCAATGCAATCACAACTTAGATATGCTAATCCTAGTACAAAACAGAATTTCAAGGTAGAATTAGGATGCATTGAACTAATTATAATGGCTATCTAGCTACCGAGGTTAAAAATTCAAAAACTAGTTTCTCCCTTCGAACTATAGATTGAGAAAATTTAAGTGTGGTAGTCCTAGAGACTCTGAAGGTCCTAAGAAAAAATACATTGTGCAACCTCAAGATTTCCATTCTAGAGAAGGCCACCAAGGGGCTCAGAACCTTGCCTTTATATTTCACATGGGAAACAAATAATGGAAAATGAATAGCGTAACCAAAACCTAAGTTAAAATTTAAAATTGTAAATGTGGGAGAGACATTTTGTTAGTTAAAATATATTTGTTATTATTGAAATAAAGTACGAAGGAAAAATTGTTTAATGTCCATGATAATTGTGATAATTTAATCTCATGCCCCTATTGGTGGATATTTCCAAAAATTTACAGTTTTATTAAATTTCAATGGCATAAAAATCATAGAAGCCTTATTTTAAAATAGACACACAAATTTAGTAAAAAATATTTTATTAATATAGATATATTGATCCAGGTGGATGTTAGTGGGCACCCAGCTATCCCACATGGACCCCCACAACTATCTCTTTAAGTTTTTCAGTTTCTGTAATTGTAGCACAATTTACTATTTTTAGCAGTTTTTCGTGTCGTGAACTTCCGAAGCTATTTTTAGGCCCTAAACGACATTGTTTGAGAAATTTGGGAGCAACATGGGTCCATGAGCCGGTGTTTCTCTTCCTAAATTTGTAGTTCTCAGATGTATCTTTGTAATGAGATATTGTGCGTATCAAACAGAGATCGTATGCCAAAGTTACGACCCCGGGAATTTGATGTACCAATTTACCCAAATGGGGCCCACAATTTGGCATTTCATCTTCTAGGGTTAGGGTTTTGGATGTTTAGGGTTTTCCATTGTTTCTAAACAATAAATAGGCCTTCGAGCCTCATTGTAGCACAGTTCAGAGGCATGTAGCCACCACATCTCTTCTCAGAGATAAGCTACCATCACCCTAGTTGGTTTATTTCCATTTCTGTTTGTAAGCATGTTTCAGTATTTTACAGTAATGAAATGAAGTATTATTTCTGCCACATCTCTGTATTTATGGTTATCTCTGCAATTTGTTGCGTTCTTGTTTAAATCCGGATCAGTGGTATTAGAGCGGTCTGCTCTTTCTTTATTTTTCTTTGCATGTTCCCAACGCGGTCGGGAGATAAGGAGTTAGGGATTGAATGGGTCAAACCTTTGCAAGGCTAGCCTCACAAATCCCGACGGCTTCCCATGGCGGATGGAAAGAAAAATGAGGGGGTAGGAGATCCTATAAAAATATTGCTCAAAGAAGCCCTCAAGTGACAAAGGAATGCTATGATGGAAAACTTTGGCCACATCCTTCAGTGGCTACCCAGAGGCAACGCATTGGCTTCCAACGACTACTCTGGAGACACCACACCCTTTAAGGTACAAGTTAATTTTGAAATCCCTGTATTCTAGGGTGAAATAGATGTGGATGCCATAGAAAAATGGTTAAATATGCTAAAAGGGTATTTTTTTGTTCATTATTATTCTAGTCGGGAAAAGATTATTTTCACTCTTCTCAAAGCAAACCCCCATGTCAAGGACTGGTGGGAAACCTACTGTGAGAAAAAGGATGAAAGTACGGGCTCACTATATTCAGCTACACCCACTTGGAATTCGTTCTAGGATGCCGTCGAGGAGGAGTACTACCCTGTCAAAAGTTATGAGGACAAATACATAAAGTGGACCACGATGTGGCAGGGAAGGGACCAAGATGTGCTAGAGTTCACAAACATTTTTCATACCTTTTACACACAATTGGGTATGAAGGATCCTGAGCTACATTTGGCACTCAAATACCATGACTGCTTATGCAGATACATTCAGGAAGAGATGGAGTTCCTGAACATCTCCTCGCTTGGCACGACATATCGATACACTGTTAAAATCAAGCAGAAGTTTAAACAGAAGAAGTGAGACTTTGGATTTGCAAATTCGAAGACCGAAGGAAAAATCCAAGGCGGAGAGACCTAAGGCAACCCGTTGAAGCCGCAAGAAAAGAACAACACCACAAAGTCGAAGAAGGACACAAATAAAAGTGGTGTGAGTTCCATAAGATCCCCACTCACAACACAAGTGAGTGTCGGACCAAGAAGTTGCTAGTGGCCAAGTTGAAGGCTTCAAAATCATATACATGTTCCAACCCTGAGTCAAAACCCGACAAAGGGAATGGAAAAGTGAAGTAGATCTTTGATGCAGAACCTAACACCATTTTTGCCACTGCCAAGATGTAGAAGAATGAGCCCAAAGATCTAGAGTAGGGGGAGCATCTTTTCCACTAACAGATGTGGGTGAAGGGTTTGCCGCTGCAATTCATTGTCGACAGTGGTAGCAAAAAGAACCTAATTTCAGCAAAGGTTGTGAAGCAGTTGGGCCTACCGACTACACTACACCCACAACCATACAGTCTCGGGTTGCTTCACCAAGAATGAGATCTTCGAGTTTTCTAGCAGTGTTTCCTTCCCTACAACATCAAACCCTTCTCAGATAAGATATTGTGTGATGTTACACCTCTAGATGTTTGTGATGTATTATTAGGCCAGCCATACTTGTGGAGGCAACATGTTGTGTATGAGTCAAGGCCTCGTGCTGTTATTGTTTCTTTGGGTAATTCATTATATAGAATACGAGAGGTAATCCCACCTACTACCAGTTCTTTGATTGTTGCTAAGAAAGGTAGCAAGATCATCTCACAAACTAGGAAATTTATTTTCTGTTTAGTTCGCTCCCAAAGTAAGGCAAAGATGGTCGCCACATCCATGACCCCCGTGAAGGGTTCCTCCACATAGCAGTAGCAACAAAGGGATATTGTCATGATAAAACACAGGAACAACTTCTCCTCACCCATGGGGGTACCACGCAAGGTTCAGGTGGGCAACAAAGTCTGTTCACGTCAGCAAAAAGAACACCTTACCAGAACCCATCAGAAGCTCTGACCACTCCGACATGGTCCTTACACCATTACCACGGCTGTGGGAAATAATTCTTTGGAGAAAATCATTCCCTCTTTCCTTTGCGTGCACCAAGTGCTCAATGTATACCACCCTTGCCCATACTTCCCACCATTACTGGACACATCTGAGATTGCAAAAAAACTCACCAGGGACCAAGTTTAGTAGATGGAGGAACTCAACGCAATGGGGACCATTTCTTCCTAAGGGGGTAGGAATGATCCAGGTGGATGTTGGTGGCCACACACCTATCCCAGTGGGACCCCCACAACTGTCTCTTTTAGTTTTTCAGTTTCTGTAATTCTAGCACAATTTACTATTTTTAGCAGTTTTTCGGGACTTGAACTTCTGGTGTTGTTTTGAGGCTCTAAACGACGTTTTTTGGGAAATCTGGAAGCAACATGCATCCATGGCTCGATGTTCCTCTTCCCAAATTTGTAGTTCTTGGATAGATCTTTCTAATGAGATATTGTGCAGGTCAAATGGAGATCTTATGCCAAAGTTACGACCCCGGGAAGTTGATATACCAATTTACCCAAACAGGGCCTACAATTTGGTGCTTCATCTTCTAGGGTTAGGTTTTTGGATGTTTAGGGTTTTCGATTGTTTCTTAACAATAAATAGGCCTTCGAGCCTCACTGTAACATAGTTCAGAGGCATGTGGCTGCAAAATCTCTTCTCAAAGATAAGCTACCATCGCCATAGCTTGTTTATTTCCATTTTTGTTTGTAATTAAAAGAAGTATTATTTCCACTGCATCTCTATATTTATGGTTATCTCTGTAATTTGTTGCATTCCTATTTAAATCCGGATCATGTATGCATTATATTTTTCTTATAGGAACTCCATAACTCATTATAGGAATGCTACCATGTTGTTGAAGATAATGGAGAAATGTATTTTAGGAGAAACTCAGTTCATTAGTTATGTGTAGGCCTCAAATTAGGATTCAGTTCCTACTTCTTAGCTAGCCATTTTAACTTCCCTATATGTGTGTAGGCTATATATTCATGATTTTTAATGATGAGCATGTATAACGTTCTGCGAGAGGCCATCTCTAAGTGAAGCCCTCACTTGAGAGTTTCTCAGCTTATTGAATAATATCTTTGTCTTCCATTTCTAACATGGTATCACAACTTGAGGGTTTAGTGAAGAAAAGCGAGATTTCTTCAGTGGCCGAGAGTGCATTGTGGTTGTAGTGTGGCCTTAATGGTTGTGGCGAAGAACATTTCCATTTTTTGATCAACATGCATTTTGGCTCAAGAAGCACACTCTTCTATTTTGACAAGCATTGTTCCTTGAGCGAAAAAAGCATTGTTTGACCTCCACTTAACATGATTTCTTGTAGCACAGGCCATTAGCATCGATTTGCATCGAAAATATTTGTTTCTTCTTTTGACTGAATTTCTGTAGTTTGATCGAATATTTCACTGCATGGGGGTTGAATTCTGGCTACATAGGGGTCAGATATGTTGAATGGTGCTACGATAACCTTAGACTTGCAACGACTGAGTTAAAAGTCGTGTGTGTATTGGTGGCAGCTTGAGTCAAAGGAAGTGTGGTGAATCTGTTTGCTTGATCCATCTACGTGTTATGGAGGCTATTAGGAGGCCGAGTGGTGGAGCAACGAAGGTAGAGAGTGTGAGGCTGCAAGCGAATCAATCACATTCTCCTTGTGGATCGTGGTTGATTTGCGTGGAGGTGCAGTAGTTAAAGGAGTTTGTTGTAGTTGGAGGAACTGACAAGCTCAAATTTTCTCACAGCAAGCAGAGGGCGAAGAGAAGTATTCGACAGTTTTGTCACAGAAGAAAGAACATGAATTTATGTTTGGTCATCAAGCAGAGAGGGAGTATCGCGACGATATGTGTAATCTCAAAATTATTGAAACTGAAGCAAAATCTCTGTTGAATGTAGTTCAGCTAGAACTTGCTCTTAGTTCTGAAGGCTATGGTTTCTTCATATTCTTGATAAATTATGAACTTCCAATTTCTGATATAGTGAGGCAAAGAGCCAAAAACCCAATCATACATCTGCTGACCTAAGTTGAGTGACGGCTAAAGGAGATCGCTTAGGAAGATCGTGCAATCTTTTTCGGTGGTTCCTTTGTGCGTGAGGCTGAGAGCAAGGTATTGTTGGTATGTGATCGTTGTTTTTTTTATCTATTTTTAAACCAAGGAAGGTTGAAAGTGAAAGGTAGACTATACTAAATTTGCCTTGCAGTTTGAGAGAATTTCGAAGGCCGGGTTTTTGTTTTTATTTTTGGGGTTATAATAATTATTTTTTAAAAATTGTTTGTCGCATGTGATAAAGTTTTTATACATGACAAAAAGGGAGTCATTTTTTAAATAAATGAGGGTTTCTTTGAAAAAACAAAGAGGGATCTTGGTTTTCAGCATCAAATTAAAGGAATTGTTATTTAATTAACAGAAAACCTATTTTTTATAGATTGCTCCTTGCATCTCGAGATAGATCTGTCTTTTAAAGTGTTGGAGGTCAAATTTTATATTTCCTAAGGGATACCTGTCAAGATGAATAACTAGATGGTAGAGGCATAAATGAATGAGAGTTGTAAGCTCATTAAATCAAATTACTTGAATTGGAAATTTAAGTTGTAGACCCTATTGGAGGGGAAAAATGAGTGGGCAATTGCAACCAGTGATGAGTTGAAGCTGACCGTAGCTACAAGCATAACACTAGAAACAATCCCGAACTAGGAAAAGAGGGAGAAAAAAGCAAAAGTGTTGTTAAAATTGTTAGTGAATAATTGTATCATCCCTCACATTCGTGAATGCAAATCAACAAACGACATCTAGAAAAACCTCAAGGACTTGTACGAGATCAAAAACACAAATCACTTATTGATTTTGAAAAGCAAGATTCTCACCATTAAAATGGAGGAGAATGAACGAGTGGTTGTGTTCATTTGTTGAATCAATGAGCTTAGAGATAAATGGGTGACATAGGACAGAGTTTCAAACATCGATCTAGTCACAGTTACCATGAATGGTATGACTAATGATTATCAGATGTTTATCATAGGTTCAAATGCGAGAGAGAAAACCCCCAATTTTGAATAATTGACCGAAATCATGATGCAAGAGGAAGAGAGGCGGATGACCTTGAAACCCAAGAGTTCAGATCTTGCTCTAATGGTGAAGAAGCCCTTCAGAGGGAAGGAAAATGCAGGATAGGAAGGAACAAGTACACCACAGAGAAAACTACCCCAAGATATGTCCTCAAACAGAAGTGATTTAGGACCCAAATGTTTTTATTGTGGTAGAGTTGGTAACATAGCTGAAAACTGTCAAAAGAAGAAGTTTGATGAATGTTACCATAGACATAAGATGTATGCAGGACACTTTGCTGATGAAGATCAAAATTAGAATCTCAGATTGATTGTATTTAATTCTGAATTCTCTATTGAGGATGATGGAGTATAAACCTGGTTTACGGAATCAAGAGCTTCTACTCACATGACAATTAAGAGAGATTGGTTTGAGAATTTTAAAGAGACCTGTAATGGTGCAAATATCTACCTTGGTGATGATAGAGGGTACCAGATCAGAGGGTATGGTAATGTTCGTGTCATTTTTCCTAACGGAAATATTAGACATATTCAAAATGTAATGTATGTACTTTGAATAAAAAAGAACCTATTCCATGTTTCTATCATAACAGGTCGAAACATTAAGGTAGATTCTTTTAAGTCTTATTGTGTTATTAAAGATCTGTTGGATTGCATGAAGCCAATTGCATCAGGTATTCGAGTGGGAGGATTGTATAAGTTGAACGTAAGAAGCACACTGCACCAATATTTGACCTCATTAGTTATCAGTGCAGAAGACTTATGGCATCAAAGATTCCGTCATATCAATTTAAATGACCTGCCACTACTTCGGAAATGAGGTATGGTCAGTGGTCTTCTTGTTTTAAAGAATGTTCATGTTGATTGTGAAGCATGTTCTCTTGGGAAGATGCATGGAGATGAGTTTCCTGCAAATTTAGATAGAAAGAAGAGAGATATAGTAGAAATTGTGCACACTGATTTGTGTGGGCCGATGCAAACAAGGTCATTAGGATGTGCCTATTATTCCTTATTGTTTTTTGATGATTGCACGATATTTACTTGGGTATGTTTGCTCAGAAAGAAGAATCATACTTCTGAATATTTTAAAGAGTTCAGAAGCATGATTGAAAAACAGACAGGAAACTTCATCAAAATTCTTCGCTCGGATCAAGGGGGAGAATACAAGAAGGGTGATTTCATTAAATATTGAAAGTACCAAGGGATAGTTCATCAGTTCACAATTCCCCACACTCCTCAATAGAACGAGGTTGCAGAGATGAAGAACATAACCCTTGTGGAGTGTGATCGAAGCATGTTAAAAGGTAAGAATCTGTCTGATGGATTTTGGTCAGAAGCAATAAATACTACAATATATTTGAATACTAGGATTCCGAAAAAAAACCTTGATTTTAAAACTCAATTCAAAGCTTTATTAGGCTTTAAGGTTGCAATTATACATTTAAGAGTTTTTGGCTCCAAAGCTTTTTCTCATGTTCCAAAAGAGGATAGGAAGAAACTAAATTCAGAGGCCATTAAATGCATTTTTGTTCGGTAATGCACAGAGTTTAAAGCTTATAAATTGTTTAATCCCTCTACACATAAAGTGTTTGCAAGTAGAGATGTGGTATTCCATGAGTAGGTTGATGATGGAAACCATGAAAGAAGCAATGAAGATTGGCACATACCTTTTCTAGTGGAACATGGAAGTGATGATAAGGACAACCTTGAGAAGGAGAAACATCATAAAAAACAACAAAAAAAGGAAGATGTGGATGGTCCATATGCAGGTAGTATGACAAGTCCACCAAGGGATGATCAGAACAGATTTGAAGTCGGTCCACCACTTAGGAGATCAGGTAGGAAAATTCAGTTGCCAACAAGATATAGGGATCATGCTCTTATAACTAGTATGTTAAATCTTGTTGAACCCTCTAATTATAAATAAGCAAGTCAATATAGTGAATATAGGGAAGCCATGGAAGAGGAATATGAGCCAATTCTTGAAAACAAAACTTGGGATCTAGTTGAGTGACCTGAAGGAAAACAACCCATAGGTTGCAAATGGTTATACAAGCCTAAATTTAAACCAGATGAGAGTATAGACAAATATAAAGTTAGGCTGGTTGAAAAGGGGTACTTGCAAAAGGAAGGCATACACTATGAGGAAACCTTCAACCCCGTAGCCTTATTAAACAAAATAAAAATATTAATTGCTTTAGCTACAAAATGTGAAGTCTGCGTAATTAAACGGGGAATTAAAAGAAGAAGAGTATTTAATGCAACCTGAAGGTATTTTTAAACAGGGGGAGGAACATCTAGTCTATAGATTGAAGAAAGCATTGTATGGACTAAAACAGGCTCTGAGGTCGTGGTATGATAAAATCTAGTAATTTTTCCTATAACATAGTTATAAAAGAAGCAGGAATGACCCTAATCTATATACTGTGTTTGATGAAAAGTGAAAATTGTTTTGATTTCTTTATATGTAGAGGATCTTATCATTACAAGAAATGCTAATTAACTCATTAAAGAAATCAAAGAGGCGACGCCACAACTTTTTGAGATGAAAGACATCAGAGAGTTACACTATTGTTTGGGCCTTGAAGTCTAGAGGGATTATGGAGAGACTTTTATGTCTCAGGGAAAGTATGTGAGAAGTCCATTGAAAAAGTTTAGAATGGATCAGTGCAAAGCAACATCAGTGCCTTTATAGAAGAATAGCAAACCTTAGAATAATGATGGTTCAAAGGAGGTTGATGCAACACTATATAGACAGTTGGTTGGGAGTTTAATTTACTTGACTACATCTAGGCCAAATTTGGCTTTTACAGTCAGTGTATTCAGCGAATTCATGTCAACACCTCTTGAGAATCATTGTGTTGCAGCAAAAGGCATCTTAAGTTATCTTCAAGTAACCTTAGACTTTGGTTTTAAATATACTAATTTGTTTGATGTTAGATTGAAAGGGGTTTCAGACTCAGACTGGGCCAGAAATCTAGATGACCAATGATCCATAATAGGTTATGCATTCAACATTCATTTTGGGGTCATTGCATGGAGCAGAAAGAAGCAGAACAATGTATATTTGTCTTCAGTAAAAGCAGAGTATCAAGCAATGTGTGCAGCAACATGTGAGGTAGATTGGTTGAGGAGATTTCTTCAGGATGTCGGAGAAGAACAAAAATATGCAATTATCATTAGACGTGATAACCGGATCTCATTGAAGCTTGTAAATAATCAAGTGTTTCATAAAAGCACAAAGCATATTGATACACATTTTCACTTTGTTAAGGAGAAGGTTCAGTCAAAGGAAATCCATATTGAATATTATAATACTTGTGACAATGCTACAAGAAGCTTGTAAATAATCAAGTGTTTCATAAAAGCACAAAGCATATTGATACACATTTTCACTTTGTTAAGGAGAAGGTTCAGTCAAAAGAAATCCATATTGAATATTATAATACTTGTGACAATGCTACAAATATTTTTACTGAGCCTCTTGGAAGAATTAAGTTTGATTTATTTAAGGAGATGTTAGGGATTCTTGTGAACCCTTTCTCCATTAAGGGGGAGTGTTGAAGATAATGGAGAAATGTATTTTAGGAGAGAGTTGGTTCCTTGGTTATGTGTATGCCTCACATTATATTTAGTTCATACTTCTTCGGTAGTTTTTCTAACTTCTCTATATGTGTGTAAACTATATATTCATGATTTGTAATGATGAGCATGTAGAGCATTCTGTAAGAGTCTCTAGGTGAAGCCCTCACCTGAGAGCTGCTCAATTTAGTGAATAATATCATTGTCTTCCATTTTTAACACATAGAATTAGATCATGTTACCCTAAATAATATATATAT
>APFE030463614.1:0-17204 GCA_000404065.3 Pinus taeda | reverse complement strand
GGTCAAATTGCTACACACTTACATATAAAATCACGATCTGCAATGCATTTCTCGTGCTCTTCTAGACATATTGTAGGAGTGATAAATCTAAGGGTCTGAGGGGCCTTAGGGATACATGGACCTTGTAGACTCATTTTACACTTATCTCCCAAAATAAGCATTTAAGAGTAACTTGAGGATCCTCCTTTTGTACCAAATTTCCCTTCCCATTGAAAATACATACTAGCAAGAGCATTCCAGAAGGAGGTGTGACCCTCTCTTGCCTTTAAAATCATGTTTAAAGAATCCTTGTCTGCAATATCTGAGTTTGTGTAGTTTTGAACATGGGATTGAAAGTGGGAGAACCAAGGCTACCCAAATTCCATAATCAAAATTTTTAGTTGAGCAGTTTCAACAACGCCTTACCGCTTTCATCGCCTCACCCCAAATTATTTTTAAATTCAAATAGGTTACTAGTAACCATTTAAAAAATGCTTACTATATGTACAAAATTGAACAAATGCTTTTCAATTTATTAACCAAATTGAATAGTTATAAATTTATACTTACTAAATATTTAATTGAGTAGATTATAAATTCATATTGATCAAATATCTAGGTAAATAGGTTATAAATTTATATTTATAAATACCTAATTAAATGGTTTATGAATTAATATTTATTATAAAAAGATTAATACAAAACATTGCATTAAATAAAAATACTATATATTAAAAAAAAATATTTTCTAATATTCTGTTGAAGTTTACAACTATTCACGTCCATGTGCTTGTATGTCAACACGATTCTAGCGCAAGATTGACAAGTCACCTACAAGCACAAATGTTCATTCCAAGGCCTGCCACCACTATAAACCTTACACTCTATAGTATTCTATTAAAAGATAAATTTTTTTAATTTTTTTTACAGAAAATTAGAAAATTATTTTAAGAAACTTACTTTTAAATTATATATAAAATACATACCATGCATGAAAGACCAAGGAGACAATTGTCTAGTTTTGTAATGGAATGAGAGGTTAATAACCAGGTAGCCTTCTCGAGGGCCATTTCTACCATGCGTCCCAAAAGTGGAAGTATAAATTCCTATATTTATAATTAAATATATCATCTTTCTAACTGATATTTGATTAGTGCGATATAAACCCTTACTATCCCAAAGTAATGACAACATTTATTAAAAATCATCTTCCATCCAATAAAACCCAAACCTCACATAAAATTATAGCTACAAGCAAAACCCTAATTTCATATGAACTACCAACAAAATTCTTATAAAAATAATTTTATTGATTTTTTAATTTACTTCTTTAATCTCGTATAATTCCATTCTTAATAATTTTTAATGTGACATCAACAATCTATATATTATTATTGATAATGATATATTTTACGATTGATGTAATATTAATATTAATATCATTATTCTTTGAAATTTAGTGATAAATGATTCTTCCCTGCCGTAAACAAGCTGGCCTATAGTTTAAAAGATTGGTTTAAGTAATGCTCTTCATGTAAAAGCAGGAAAGCACATGACAACTCAGCTCAGTTTAAAAGATTGGTTTAAGTAATGAAAACTCGAACGAATGCTCTTCATGTAAAAGCAGGAAAGCACATGACAACTCAGCTCAGTTTAAAAGATTGGTTTAAGTAATGGTGATTAAAAGATTGGTTTAAGCAATGGTGATTAAAAGATTGATTTAACAACTTGAACACAAAGGTAAAAAAAAAAGCTTAAAACGAAATTCTAGCGGCCCTTGATGAATGAATGAGTGATTATATTGTAGCGACTGGCAATTGATGAATGAAGAGTAATATTAATTGTCAATGGAGAGGATGTTGTGCTCAGAGGAGGAATTTTTACACCTCCGAAAACCAGAGTGAAGGAAAGGCAGCAGGCGATTGGGGTAATTTTCTGTTCCCTTGGTTTAATCGGTTTGTCCCTTTAATTCATTCCACGGGGAATTTTGAGAGTAACCTGACGAATTTTGTTTCTCTGTTGAATGATTCAACAGGTTAAGCATGGAGTGGACTCTGTTAGCTCTTTATTTCTCTCTGAAACACTGTGATGTGATGTAAAGTTGTCTGTCTTACGGAGCGCTCCAGAAATGTGTCGTGTGTGTAAATGTTTGTGTTATGTCTCTGTGGATTTGTGTTAATTGAGAGAGAAAGTTGTGGCTGACGAGAATATGCAGCGGTGGTTGAACATTTTTTAATTATTTTTTAAATTCATTCTTTTGTTTCTGATCGGATGATTTGGAATTATTTCATATACAGAAGCTAGAGCAGCTTTTCCAGTGCTTGCTTTTGGAGCAGAGAATGAGGAGTTTCCAGAGTTTCAACGGCCGCAAAAGAAAGATGCCTAAGAAACAAGGTTAGTATTTTTTTGTTGATTGCCCTGTTCTGTAGATGTTTAGTTGTTTATTTTAGAAAGACGAAATGGCACGACCTATTTATTTTCCTTGCTATTCTGATAACCACATTGCTAGGCGAAATGGCTTGGCCTATTTAAACAAAAGAAAAGAAATCTGGCCTATCTATACCCTTACCTTACAGATAGGTATTCCTTTCCTTTGTTCGATGACCCGAATGGTGGGCGAACCTTACCTTATCTTCCAACTAGGGGAATGGAGCGCTTATCTGGTCTTTCTTTAATCAACTACGGAACGGTTTTGTGTTGTTTATGTAACAATCGAGGATATGAGGGAGATAGGTTGTGGGAAGACCTCGGTTGATGCTTTGTGGAATAGCAGTGGGGAGACGAAGCTTGCTGCTATGCTATGGTATGTGGATGGCAGAGGGTAGTGTGGTAAGACCCTCGTGGATGCTATGCGGCTGGTCCAGTTATCTAGGGGAGATGGGAATTCGGTTATGTGTCTAGTTTTGTCTTTGACCTTGGTCAGTGACTAAATACCAAGACTCTCGTCAGGGAATGCTCTAAATCCTGATGCTTCTTATGCTTTAGTAATTGCTCCGGGAGTATTGTATCATTAGTATTCTAACATTCTACCTTGGACTTTAATTGCGTGGGATCGTTTAATAAATATTCTCACAACGCCCATGGCTTTGGTTGGGTGCATAGTTTGAGAAATGAATTTATTGATTGTCTTTAATAGTTTTATGAATGAATTTGAGCATTATACATGTGTTAAGTGGGGTTAATTAGAGTGTCGGGTTTTCTTTCCAGAATGTTCGTTCGTCAATAGGAGCGAGTTGTTTTTTTTTGGGGATAGTTAAGACATACCCCTTTCGGTTGTGGTTGATTGTGCAATTCTAAAGCGACACCTCGGAAGAACCCCAGATATTGATTTAGATGTAGAGATGCGCGCTGGAAGATGGCAGTTCCAATTCTATTTTAGACGCAGCTTTCTGTTTAACGCAACAATTCAATGAATGTTTTGATTGGTTAAGAAAGCACAGCGGGTGAAATTAATTTTGATGGCCTTCCTTTTCTCCACACTCGTGCTGGTCTTATTATTGCTATTTACCATCAAAGAGTGTGCGTGTTGCATTAATATCGTTTCGTGAATGAACCATTATTAAGGAAGTCGGAAAAATCTGGAAACATCAACTCCCTCCCAACTGCTTTTAGCATCTGGAAACATCACGTGAATAATTCCTAAATAGGTTAGGTAGGCTTTTCAGTGAGCGTATTCTAAACAGAACGTACGATTTCAGGGACCACACGTACCAGATACCATTTCATGGGTAGGAACCAGATGTACCTTTTCATGGGTAAGAGCCCGATGTACACTTTCATCCCAGGACTATCATCCTTCACTTTCAGGACTCTTTGAGAATGCTATCTATAATTTTGTTTATACTTATCACCCGTTCATCGATGAAAAAAATCCTCATCCATTTGTGTGTTTCCATGTCTAGCGATTTTAACTTGTTGTGTGATGAAAATGCACTTGAAAATCATAAATTATATGTTCTTGAATCTGAGAAAGTGCACTTGAGATTCAGTTCTTTCTCCGGTAGATTTCGACTACTAATTAGGGGTGGTCTGTCGCAAAAGGATTTCTAACAAGACCACTCCAAAATTATATACATCGTTACTTTAGAAGCTTGCATAAAATCTTGGAAGCTTCTATATGATGGGAATCATTATAGATAGATCGATCTCCGTTGGTGGAACCCAATCCAAACATCTTTCTTTTTCTAATTGTAGTGCTTTGCTCCTCTTCCTTCTTCTCAACCAACCATGAAAGAAACTCATAGTCTGTCACTGCGTCGGCTCTTGCCAACAAATTGAAACACCCTGAAACACCCTTTCTTTATCTTCATCACTACTTTAACCCTCTGCAGCTGTATCCACCTGTTACTTTAACCCTCTCTTTTTTCTCACCTCAAACCCGAGCAAGCATTGCTTGGTTGAATTTAGTCTTGAACAAATTCATCAAAGAATTTGTTTAAATCTATTCCATGGCAACTCAAACTCAAACTCAAGCCACCCTTATTCCTTCTTTCTATGTTTGCTTTAACATGAATCCAAGGCGGATATCAGAAGCCAAGAGCCCAAGGTGTTTACCTGCCAACCGAATGGAATCCTGACGTGAATTTGAATAAATATAAGTTTTGGGTACATTGGCAGAATCTTGTTCTTTCCTTCTCATTGAAGATCTATTAGCAGAAAACACATATTCTGTGTTGTTTTTAGAGTATTATGTTTCCAGGTTAGAGTGGGAAGGGCTTTAAATTCGCAGGAGTTGATTGTTTGTACTTGGCAAGGATTTGTGTCTGGGAAGCTTCAGATTCAAATAGAGAAGAACCCATAATTTCCTGCAAGTTTATTTTTTTTAATATTTGTTATAAGGCTTTTTTATTTCATGTTATTCTCACTGTTCCTGTAGTACAAAATTCAAAAATCAAATCTGGGAAAAATATGTGGGAAGTTTTTATTAGGAAAAATATCTAGGAAAAATGAAATTATGATAGATCATATGTAAGAGTGGGAAATAGGAATGTGATGATGATGGGGAGATAAAACAATCATACCACTTGATAATGATCTCCGTTTTAACGGTTTTAGGTGACAAAGATTCTTTTTTCCTCTTTGTTATTAATGATTAAGTAGTTTTATCAATTTATTTATTTTTTTTTATTGAAGTTTCAAATGTAACATTAGAGAAAAATATTTACCAAGAATTTGTATTGTTCATTTAGAATTTCTAAAATAAATATGTATTTTGTCATTATATATTTTATTATATCGGGTTATTCATTATTTTATTTTATATTTTAATTTGAAAAAATATAACATTCAATTTTTGAGTATAAAATTTTATATACACAGTGAACTTCTATTAATAAAAAATGAACAAAAGTAAGTTACCAAATGTATTTTTCTAATTTATTTTCAATATATAATTGTAGATTTAATTATTATGATATTAAATTTATAAATTATACTATATTTGAATCACTTTACATAATAATATTATATTCATGTTTTTTTTGTTTTTCTTTCATCAGTGGTCATATATATATATATATAATTAATGGATTTTGTTAATGAATTGTGCATTTAATTATGTTACAAGTTGTTAGGAAGGGTTGTATACTAACAATATCATTTTAATGGTTGTAGAAAATTGATCAATACCAAAGTTGCAGGTGGATGGAAGACCTTATCTATTTTTGTGTTTTGTAATGTTGTAATTAGGGTAAAATATATATTTTTTTCTTTAGATGTGGGCATCAAAGAATGTACATGAACACAAACTACCATTAAGAAAAGGAGTAGGCTTTTTTTTTGTTGGAGGGGAGTTGGACCCCTCCAAAGGGCTCTTAGGAAGGTTGAATGGTAACCCTCTTTTGAGTTGTGTTCCTTGTGCTCATGGTTTTCATGATCTTTAGTTTATAGTAACTCCAATATGTACAAACACAAATATATCTCTTTATTATCATAATAATTTATAAACATGTTTTAAACATCTTCCCAACATACACACAAATGGAAAAGTCACTTTTATTCACTTAAATCATTTAACATTTTTTCAGTGTTTTAAACATCTTCCCCACATACTCACAAATAACAAAGCCACTCTTATTCACATAAATTACTTAACATTTTTTCAATTTTTTAAACAACTTCCCCACATACACACAAATGACAAAACCACTCTTATTCAACTAAATTATATAACATTTATAACCTAAATTTATTTATATTTTACAATTTATATTTTTCTTTTTTGGGTTTTGGATGATTGTCGTATTATAAAATATTATGCAAAAAGTGAGGCTCGAGATTCAAGTCCCTTATAAAAGAAAAAGAGATAACATGATATTCATATAATAACATCACTTTGTAATAACACATATCAATTAATTATTTGATATTAAAATCAATACAATACAATAAATTTTATTATTTTTATTTCAAATTTTCATTAATTTTAATAATTTATAATTTTCTTTTTCATAATACTATAATTTAATAATGTGGAAAAAATGTTAATTCTAAAACGTTGTTAATCATAATCATTGTTTTAAAAAATAATAAGAAAATAAATACTTCTCAATTTTCATAACATACTAATTAACTTATAAAATAAATTTAATTGTCAACATCATAATATATATATTTAATCTTCATCATATGCATAAAATAATGTTAATTCTAAAATTTATAGTAAGTGTGATGTGTGAACATGTCACTTTGTGAGTCAATATGTGTAATGTTTGTGGATATGTGTATGTTTGTGTGCACCCTTGTTAGTTGTATGCATGTATTCATGTGAATGATTATGCCTCATTGGCAATGGATTGTGTGGGTGGTCATCTGTGGTTAGTCCCATGCCAATGATAGACCATTTTTTGAGTCATATACACTGTCACGTTCATGTGGTTAACCGTGTTAGTAGAGATTTTACATCTCCAAACCAAGAGAAGCTTTCTATATAGTATTTTTCAATTTATTTGAAACATAACTTTAACTTCAAAACATTAAAATAGTTTTTTAATAATATTTAAATAGTAGTTTCATTATTTTCAAAACATATAAATATATAAATATTGTAACATAACAATAAAATAAATTGAAATATTCATCATTATTTGAAATTATATATCTATCTATTCTATCTATCATCTATATATATATATATTATATTAATATAATATATATATATATATATATATACAGTTATATATATAAATATTAATATAATATAAATGATTAATATTATTTTAAATCAAATAAAGGGTATTTATTTATTAATAGACCGTTATACTAATGTTAAATATAGATTAACATAATTTCAACAATATTTAAGTTTAATAAAGTTTAATAATTTATATATTAATTGATAATTATATTGACTATAAAAATAAACTAACATAGTTTCCATAATGATATTATCATTTTTTATAAAAATATTTAAAAAAATATAAAATTTTTTAATTTTTAATATATAAAATTTTAATTACAAAATATTGAAAATTAATTATTAAATATTGTTTTTAATTAAAATTGATGTAAATATATATTTGCATAGAAAATTACTTTTTAACCTAATATGATAGAGATTTTGAAACATAATATAATATCTTGCAAATAATATATAACCCTATATGAATAACCCTAAAAAGCAACATTAATCACACCAGTACCACTTTGTAGTAAACTTTTTCTTATGCACCCCAATCCTTATGGTGAATTTAATCATCCAATATGATGGGGTTTGAGTCTCAACAAATTTTTCATGATCCTATGACTCACACATGGAATTGATTGCCTAAATTAGACCTAAATAAATTGAATGGCTATAGCCCTACATGATGGGTCACCTATATGGAACATTATTTTTCCCTACATGGAATCACCAATGGATTAATTAATTTGTGTGGGCTTATTATAATTAGGTCCTAAAAAATTCCAATGATTGAAATGGCATAAGAAATCCAAAGATGGTTATATTTTTTGGACACAATTCCTTATACGGAATTGAATCCCTAGACAAAGATCATTGTAAAAAGTATTGTTTAGAATAATTTTATCAACACCACATTGTAAAAAGCTACAGTTGAGAATTGGCCTTAGAGGAGGCACCAGAGTAACCAGCAGAGGCGTTGGACATAGAGGAAGCACTGGAGTAAGCCGTACAAGGTAGAGGCAACAATTCTTTATACACAATTGAATCCCTAGACACAGGTCATTGAAACAAGTATTTTGTAGAATAATTTCATCAATACATTCACATAAATCTACTACAAATGCCTAATAAAGAGTACTTTGTCAAAAATTCTCTGATGTCATTTAAATTATTAAAATTAATTTAATTTAATGGGATCTATCGACTTGGCTTTTTTACCAGAATAGGTGGCCGGAGCTTCTACTTAGTTTATGTGGAGCCAACAGCATAAGTCGAGGCATCCATCGTGCAGGAAGCAGAGGAGAAAGCCATCGAATGCAGAGACAAAAATCCTTTATCCAGAATTGAATCCTTGCACAAAAATATGCGACAAACCTCTTAACATATTCTGAAGAATAATCAGTCAGCACCTCGGCACTCTATGTTCACTACGGTCTGTTGGTCCATATGGAAGTGGAGGAATGAATACATCTTCAAAAGCTCCAGGAGGCCTATGTCTTCTCTTCTGCTTGGCATCAAGGCTTACCTTGATTGTTCTGCTTGGCATCAAGGCTTACCTTGATTGTCTGGGTTGAACAGGCTTCCCTCTCCAGCATCATCTTTTTGCTTTGTTACCATGTGTAAATATGCACAACATTTTGGGACTTTTAAGATTATCTTTTCATGATGTAATGTTTCTGCACCTTTTTGCAAATATGGAACACTCCTACAGCATGCAATGATCTGGCATTTATATGTTCCCCACTCATTTTAGAATCCTTCTGGATTTTGTGGCACTCTGGTTCCTTTATATTCATAGACCTCTATATGTAATTTATATTTCCTTAATATAAAAAAAAAAATATGGTTTTTTCTTCTGAAAAAAAATATTCTGCAGAATAATTTCATCAAATATTCCACCATAAATCTGCTACAGAGAGGCCATGAAAACTGAATTCTATTTCTAACCTTGTACAGGTTCCATGGCCAATAATATCATAAGTCTATCAAAATTTCAATTAATTTAAACGAATCTTAACAGAAAATTAGAAAGCATCGATTTCATGAGGAATAATGTCAAATAATTCAAGAAATATATTAGAGCTAAAATTAAAATTAGTTTAACCACATATTCACACCACCTAGCAAATTATGAACGGATAATCTAAGAAATTTCAAGTGCGTCTAATTTTAACACCGAATTTGAAACAACCGAAAATAATCTCAACTGCAACGAAAAATACCTGAAATTCCCCAACTGAGCTTTTTTAATTGTCAGGTCAATGCAGGACACAAACATTGCTATTGCTTTCGCAAACTGTACCACTTCTTTCGTACCATCTCTAAATCATTCCGCTGATTAACTAGTGAAAATAAGAATTATAATATTCTTACTTATGGTGTTTAGCCCTAATTACCAAACCACATTTTAAAGTTCCATAAACAGATTTAACATGCCAATAAAGAACACCAGTGAAAATAAGAATTATAATATTCTTACTTATGGTGTTTAGCCCTAATTACCAAACCACATTTTAAAGTTCCATAAACATATTTAACATGCCAATAAAGAACACTGCAAACAAAATAAAAAAGACAAAAGCTTACCAAGTCAAATAAAAATATATACACGATAACTGAATCAAATCGCCCAGCAATAAACCCAGAGAAAATGAAAACAATAAAGCCAGAATGGCAGAGCAATAAACCAGAACAACAGGTGAGCAAGAATTTGCCGATCCCCTGATGCTCGAAACAAACACAAGACCATAAATATTCAAAAAAGAAACAAGGGCTCAAACATTCACTACATCAAGAACAATGGTAAAAGGTGCGATTGGTATGAAAAGCATTCAAACGGCTATGTAATGGAGGATCCAAAGCTTTTCTTTTAATTTTGCCCCATTAAAGGGTAATGGAGGTTTTAATTTCCTTTTAATTTGGACCCATTAAACGTTAATACAACTTTTTTAAAACCGGAAAGTCGTTCATGTAACTTTTTTGAAACTCCTTTTCGTACTTATTGTTTTATAAAATTAATTAATAGAAATTTTAATATTGTTTTAATATTTTTTTCAATAATATCTCTAAATCTCTATAGAAGAGAAATAACCATCAAACAACTATTATCTTGTTTTATAAGTAAATATATTATGATTGTCCAATTCAATTACAAATACTACGCTTGCTTATAGAAGTCCTAAATCGTGGAGCATCGTTAATTACCTATAGAAAGAAATGGATTTAAATTTTCAGATACCTTTAACTCGCATGACTATTTGAGCTACTTTAACTGGCATGACTACTTGAGCATGATTCTAATTGAAATAAAATTTTTATAATAATAGTGATATTTACAAGTCATTTTGAATATGTTTTTAAGACTAACAATTAAATATTTATTACTCTTTTAGTTAGCTTAGTTATATATTTATTCATTTTTTTAGTTGGCATGGTTTAAGTGTTTAATGTTGCACAATAAAATGGTAAAATTTTATACATCATGTTATTTTAATTAAATAAGTTTTACCTAGCAACAAACATTTATTACTAAATGTGTTATGCAAATAATGTTAGTCTGTTAGAATGGTAGGTAATCTAAACTTTGTAGTAAAAGTATTTAAAATCTACTGGAGACCCAAATTAACTATCATGACTTATTATCATTTTTTTAAGAGAACAAAAGATTTTGGTCTATTGAATGCAAAGACAATGAATGCATTCTTTGCCTAGAGAGGTTTAAGGTTGAGTGAACTTAAAATAGCCAAAAAAGTTGAATATAATTTTTTGGAATGAAGTTATTCTTTTTTTTATTTTTTTATTAAGGGTTGCGGGTTTGTGTGGGTGTGGACTTCACTGGCATGGTTAATTTGTTCCCCGTCGAGTGCTATAGAAAATTGGAACACATAGTGGGAAACCATTTAAATTCAATATGACCACTAAATGACTATATAGATATCATAAAATATAATTGGCCTACTAGAAACTTCTTGCAATTAAAATTTGCAATGAAATGACCCGTTAAAATTCCCTAGCGGAAAAGCCAAAAAAAAAATAATAATAATAATCATAAAAACTACTTGGACTTGTAAGTCACTATTTATTCATTCCACCAACAATATAGAAAGGGCAAAATAATGCTTTTTGATTTAGACACATCAAAATAAAATTGGGTATGAGCAAGAATTAATAGATAATTTGGAAGCTTTCTTTAGTCAAGTTGTAGTTGGTTTCGATGATCAATTTTTTGAATAATAACGAAAATAATCATATACTTAAAGTAAAGCCTTGTGGATTCCTAAAGAAGATGAAAACACTAAGTATTTTCATCATTTTGTGAATCATAGAAAGAATGTTAACACAACTTGGAAAATGTTAAGATATCATGGTGTAGAAGTTAGAGTATTTTTTGATTTGGGTTTTTTGGAACTAAAGCATATACATAGAGAGGATAATAAGGTTTCTATTATTGAGGTTATCAAAATGATTTCTTATTTATTATGTTTATGGAGCACAAGGAAATTAGAATCTTTCAGAAGAACTATAAAAATATGAGTTTCGAGGTCATGAAGAAGTCTCAGTTATGAGGGTAACAACACTTTTTCATGACAACCCGCGTATTTTAGCATGACTATTTGAACTATGGATGTATACGAAATCTATGTGGAAATAAAGTGATGACCGGTTGAAGGGAGGAGCAAAGATATCTGAAGCTCTTAGAGGGAAGGCATGTCATACACTGTTGCGTGCCTGTTGAGGGCCTCTTGCGCGCTGGTTGGTTCTCCTATGGCATGCCAAGGGTAGGACCATACCAACATCTATGTCATGACTAACCACCTCACCATAAAATGCCTTGTGCTGACAAAATTGAAGTCAGACTGGGCAGCCTGAGTGGAGGACGATCTCCCATACTATCCCATTTTCTTGTGGAATGTGGCAAAGAAAGAAAGGAGTTTGTGAACCAAAACTGTCAGAGGTGAAAAGGGAGAGAGTATTTTGGTAGTTTCGTGGAGAGGGAGGACAATCAAAGTGCGCAAAATAGACACAAGACGATAGGCTCACATGCTTACTATGCAGAGAACACACGAAGCACCAAAAATCTATGAAACGAGGGATTTTTGGCTGAAGACACAAGAGATGAACTCTATTTTTAAGCTACCAATGTGAAGGAAATAGGAGCGAAGATGGGTGCAAATTTAACACTCGAGACGATTCTTTAGTTTGTACATCCCCTTCCTAAGGAGGATCTCACCTGTTTGCTCCAAATTCTGAGAAAGTGATGCATCGACCTGATATCCCTCATCTCAAATTCTAATGCTATATCTGAAATACAACATGCAATCAATCTCTCTACACCTATTCGAATTAGATCATCCACATGCAACACTAAAATGTGGGGCTTAGACCCAATCAACAAGAAGTATAGGTTGGGATCCACCTCACTCTTGGTGAAGCCTATGTTTTGCATATTGTTATCGCTCCTTGAATATCATGCCTTGGGTACCTTTTTGAGTGCCTATAGCGATTTATTAAAGCTACATACATAAGTCTCTCTATCATGGACTTCAAACCCATATGGTTGCTCGATATAGACTTCTTCCTCAATGATGACATTGAGGAAGGTGATCTTCACATCCATCTGGTGGATGTTCCACCTTGTCTCAAAAGCTATTGAAAGAACTTCTTCAATAAAGGAATATTTGGCTACAGGGGAAAAATTCTCCTCATAGTCTACTCCGTCTTTATGGGAGAACCCACGAGCCACAAGAAACATCTACCATATTATTTACCAACATCACTCTCTGCTCCAAATACAACAAGTTGAAGCGAACACTCCTTATTTGAGTATTTCTTTATATTCGAATCTACATCCATGTGTTTCTACTATCTTCCATGTCAATCCTTGTGATGTTTTTCTAGGTTTCATTAACCATGGTTCACATAACAATGAACCATCACTTCATGTAAGAAATCGGTTCATTAGGTTTAACATTAAGGGATGATTTCTTTTGTAGGAGGAAAGGATGTTTGTTATGATCACAATGACAACCTTGAAATGTATGGTTTGAATCTTTGATGCCATGCTGAAGTAAGTGCCAGCGTGTGATATCTAAACATTCCTTTGTCTAATTGTAATAGCTCCAACTCCATTAATTTGTAACCGATCATTCCTAATGAATTTTTTCCATCCTGGTGCTAAAATATATGATCACTTGATTTAGGAGACTTGTGGGTGTAATTTCTTTGATAATGAGTTCTCCCCTAGTGTGTCAATGTAAATTATCCTTTCCCATAGCTCTCATTTCTTGTTCTTTCTTTAATGGTTGAGTGGAATCCATTAAAGCCACTCATGCTACTATGAAATCAAAGGTTCTTGGGAGATCCTATTAAATTGGATATTTATTCTCAAGCTTTAACATAACTTCATTCATGGATGCTACTAAAGCATTCCACCTCCTATAGTGACGATATTTTCATGCCTCCACCTATGGGTGGTTTAAGACCTTACATCTTATCAAATTAATAACTCTAAGGAAACTACAATAATTGTTGACCTCAAGGGACATAACTAATCTTCTGCATATTCATGATGAGCTAAACCACCCTGACGTTAATTTGCATTCATCCACTTGGCTAAATTCTCTACACATTGAAATCACCTCACATAAAGTGTCCCTATTTGTTCTCATATTACCCCCATTATGTTCTCTAGTTCCTCCAATTGTTATGCATCATTGATATGCAAACGATATAAAACTCATACACAAGAGTTTTTGGTATTTTTGCTTGATCTCATCAATGATCCAACTAAGGATACCTTTCGGCATCCTTCAGCACTATTATATAATTGATCACTCATTCGACTTACATTAGTATTCCATAGGCCCACAACTTATTCTTAGGATATGCAATATATTTGTTTGGTCATTAACATGATTATTTTTGGTGGTTTATAGGATCATGGTATTGGGAAACCCATGGTATTTTCCCATGACATTTGATGTGATTAAGCTTATTTTAAGGCTTGAAGGAATCCATTTTAAAATACCTCGAGTGGCTTGGAGCTTGGCTAGCTTGGATTATGGTAACAAAGATATATATCTCGAGTCTTGGCTTTCTTGGTAAAGTGTGTCCAAGGTAAATATTGACTCTTATGTACATGTTTTCCATGTTTATAATCATTTGTGTTTATATTATTTCTCTAATTGTTTTATGATATCACGTGTTAAAAATGGAGTGTAACTAGAGAAATGAAATAAACTCATGGTACACATGTAGAAAAGAGTTGATATTCACCCTGGAAACCCTTTAGTGGGAAAATTAGAACTAAACACACACACACACACAGATATATATATATATGTATGTATGTATGTATGTATGTATGTATGTATGTATCGACCTTATCCATTGAGTTGACGAAACACTAGGCCACTTGAGGCATTTTATGTAGTTCTTCAATCCTTTAATTAGGATTCATTACATTAAATACCATGGGTCACCCATGGCATGGGCTCATAAAACACCAATGATAAATCCATCAATGACCAAAACAAGGTTATCTTAACTACTTTGTGAGTCAATATTAACGTAACATAAGACACATAGGATTCATGTTATGGTGAATAATTATCAAGTAGAACACCAATATACAATCTTTTAGATTGTAGGTAAAATAAATGGAATTAAATTTTCTTTATTAATTGATCGAAAAGACAATAAAACTTTTATTTCTCCAAATTCGTTATTTAGATGTGGTTTAATGGAATGAAATAAAATACATTATAAATTGGTTGAGATGAATTTAATTATTAAAAAGAGGTATAACACTTGTTAAAATATTACGAACTTGATTTGAGAGCATGCAATACTTAGATATTATCATATGTTACCACCTTGGGATCCAATGTTATATTTCGTAGTACGGATTGGTTGGGAGCTCATGAAATAATTCTATATATGAAAGGTAAGTTACTTTAATTTGTAGATGATTTAGGGGAAAGGAGAATCTTGGTAGGAACCAAGAGATAAGCAACTCTAAGATTCTTTTCAGCCTTACAACTGAAAATGGGTCTTGAGCAAGGGTGTTTTATGTATGTGGTAGTTGCTATGAACTAGAAAAATATTCAAAATATATATAACATCATCAAATATTGTTAGAATTTCTTGATGCATTTCTAGAAGAGTTTCCTAGACTACCATTAAAATGTGAGATATAATTTACTATTGAACTTAAAGCACAAATATAGCCTATTTCCAAGCCTCTATATTATATGATTATAATAGAATTGTAGGATTTACACATGCAACTTCAAAATATATTGAAAGGTTGACTTAACCTAGTATATAAACTTGGGGAGAACTGGTGATTTTTTATGAAAGAAATGTGTCTTGGAGGCATTACATTGACTACAAGTAGGTAAATGCAAGTGGAATTAAAAATCAATATGCCTTACATCAAATTCATGATATTTTGATTGTATGAAATAAGTCACGGTATTTTCTAAAATTGATATATAATGGTCTTTGATATCTAGCTTGAAAAATAAGGAAGAAGATATTGCAAAGGAAACATTTAAACCTTGGTTGGATACTACGAATTTGTGGTGCTACATTTTGGGTTGACCAATGGTGTAGAAATTTACAAGTTTGATGAATCAATGTTATGCATCGAAACACCCTAGTAGCAAGAAAAGAGAAAAATAAGTAACTCGATGAGTTGAGAATGAAAGAGAATAATGATTTTGAACCCTCTTTAAAAGGGAAACCTCCTTTCACAATATAACACGTGTACAAGTTGATGTGGCCTCTAAATCTAGGTATCCTTAGTATATATAGGTGACAATGGGTACAATTACAACAAAAGGGTCTAGAAACCAATAAGGAAAATATTAATATAATAATTCAATATCTAGAAGCATTGGTGCTTTATCACATATCTATTAGGACATATATTCATTACTCATTCATTTACAAATCAAAACGTGATGACAACCATACATTGTCACTATCATAAAACATATTCATAACCAGCATATAAACAATAGAAATAATGAGCATACAATAGCCATATATGCCACAAATGAACCAGTACATTTACACCTAAAATGCCAAGGAAAGAAACTCTTATTTATGAATGCAAAAACCTACCCAGTATGTGACTACCCTGTTCCACCCGACCATAGATTCGATGAGTCGATTCTCTCTTCAGCCAACCACTCTCATGAGATATTCCAAGCATGAATGTGGGACTCATAACCGAAAGAAGAAACAAATGAGCATGGATGCCACCAGATTTATCCACCCATATCATGAGGAATTTTACTACTACTAGTCCCTAGGCTTTACGGCAACTCATAGTCTAATTCAAGGGTCACTAGGCCATGATCGACACAACACCCTCGAGGCTTTACCACATATCTCACCATTCACAGAAAACTATTCGTAGGCCTGATCGAGGGACCCCACCTCTAGAATTTATTATATATCCTGCCATTCACCAGTCGAGGATTCCTAGGCCCAACGAGGTACACAATACCTGGATTTATGGTAACCCACAGTCCGGTTCAGGGGTTACTAAGCCAGTGGATTTACCGCAATCCATAGTCAAGATCAGGGATCACTATGCCATGCATTTTTCCTTTCCGAGATCCGCCTCACTCAACTTCGAACCCATCCAACAACCCAGCTCCACCAAAAAATGAGAACCCATCACCTCTATGCTAACTATAAATGTTAAGGAAAGGCCAAAGAGCACTGCCACACATGGAAAAATCCATGGCAATGAAAAAATATAACCAAGAACACACATAGATAACCATGCATGCCAAATCTGGCAAGGAAATCACACATGCAAATTGATCCCTGCAAGTAAACCCTTTCTAGCTGCCTAATCCTACTTTTCATTGCAAAAGAAAAGGAGAAAGCCACAGAAGGTAGAGACAAGAATTCCTTATCCCGAATTGAATCCTTGCACAAAAATATGCTACAAACGTCTTAACATACCCTACAGAATGATTTCATGAAATATTTCAACATAAATATGCGATGAAGGCCACGAAAAAGGAATTATCTTCGAACATTTTACAGGTACCATGGCAAATAATTTTATAAGTCTATCAAA
>APFE030463586.1:88314-102101 GCA_000404065.3 Pinus taeda | reverse complement strand
CCCCACCCTCATATGCCCAATATTTTTCTGCCACCCCCACCCTCATATGGGTGGTGCCCAATATCTTCCCCAACCCCCACCTTCATATGCCCAATATTTCCCCACACCCCCACCCTCATATGGGTGGGGCATATGGGTGGGGGCGGGGGGAGATATTGGGCATAATATGGCGGTGGAGGGAGATATTGGGCATATCGGGCATAATATGAGTGTGGGAGTGGGGGGAGATATTGCGCAAATGCCCAATATCTCCCCCCAACCCCATATGCCCAATATCTCTCGCCACCCCCACCCATAGTGGGGGAAGATATTGGGCAAATGCCCAATATCTCTCCCCACTCCCACCCCCACCCTCATGATTCCCCAAATATCTCCTCCCACCCCCACCCTGCATAATATGAGGGTGAGGGTGGGGGTGGGAGAGATATTGGGCGGGGGGAGATATCGGGCAAATGCCCAATATCTCCCCCACCCCAAATGTGCCCATAATCTCCCACCACCGCCCCACCCATTTGCCATAATCTCCCCCCATCCCCACCCATAGTGGGGGACCCCACCCCCATGTGCCTAATATTCCCCCCGACCCCCACCCATAGTGGGGGAAGATATTGGGCAAATGCCCAATATCTCTCCCTAGCCCTACCCCCACCCTCATAAATGCCCAATATCCCACCCTCACCTTCACCCTCACCCCCACCCTCATATTCCCAATATCTCCCTCCACCCCCACCCAGTGGGGGTGGGTGGGGGTGGAGGGAGATATTGGGCATATGAGGGTGAGGGTGGCAGGAGATATTGGGCAATATGGAGGGTGGGGTGAGGGGAAGATATTCCCCGCACCCCCACCCTCATATGGGTGGGGGTGTGGGGATATATTGGGCATATGAAGGGTGAGGGTGGGGCTGGGGGAGTGTGCGGAGATATTGGGCATATGAGGGTGAGGGTGAGGGTGGAGCTGGGGGGGCGGGGGGGGGGGCGGGGGCGGGAGATATTGGGCATATGAGGGTGAGGGTGCGGGTGGGGCGAGAACCCTCATATGGGTGGAGTGGGGAGAGATATTGGGCATGAGAAATTATTTATAATTGTAGTTGATATTATTTAGTATTGTAATTAACATATGTAATTTTGTGTTTTCATATTAGATGAACATGCAGATTGTATAGCATTTTTTTAATTTAATCACAAAATCATACTAATTAATTTATGTTGATTAATAATGAAGACATAAAATCAATCTAAATCTACTAAATTAGTAGTTTATATAATGAATATGAAACTACAAAAAAATTCTAAATGATTATTGTAAATGATAATTTTGTGATTAGAAATGATGGCTAAATTTTGCATATATACAACTATTATTAGCTAATTTATAGTATCTTACAACACAACCAAAATTTAGTCATTTTTTTTGGTCTTTAATTGGTTTTAAATGAAGACTAAAAGTTTCATATATATGACTACTAATAGCTAATTTACAGTATATTATAATGCGACCAACATTTTGGTCATATTTCTTTGGTCATTAGTTGTTTTTTTTGGGTGATCATATAGTAGTATATTTTATTGTATATTTTGTCATTAATTATGTAAATTAATGCCTAAGTGAATGTCTAAATTTATGACTAAATATACTACTATACGATAAAATCGAGACAACCAATTAATGACTAAGCTAAAAATGACTAAATTTTGGTCACATTATAAGATACTGTAAATTAGCCACTATTAATCGCTGACTAAAAAATGGTCATTTATATGCAAATTTTAGTCATTTTTTTAGTAACTAATTAGCCATTTTTTACTAGTGAACAAACAACCCACCCAATCTCAGGGGTTAACTATGCTTTGATACCACTCGGAAATTAGCCACTATTAGTCACTGACTAAAAAATGGTCGTTTATATGCAAATTTTAGTCATTTTTTTAGTAACTAATTAGCCATTTTGTAGTAGTGAACAAACAACCCATCCAATCTCAAGGGTTAACTATGCTCTGATTCCACTCGATAAAACCCTCCTCCCACATCTACACAGGTAACCGACCAACAATGGTAAACTTGTGACAAGAAGTTACTATGATATGATTTGACCTCCAAAGTGACATTAAGGAAGTGGAACTAACATAAACCTACCATACATACCTTTAACATGAGAAAGAATACTCCTAACAACCATCCCAACATTTTTGTTAACCAATCACTAGGCCCCATTGAGGTTTTAGACCACTTGACCGCTAGATACTTTCATGATATTGGTCTAACAAGGTTGAGGAGGCTCTCGATGCTACCATGACAAGGCATGCCAACATACAAGAACTATTTTTCTCAGTGTTATGCCGATTTACTTGGGATTTAAGCCACTTTTTTAGGCCCAAATCCCAGGTCACTACCCAAAATTGAGTGACATCTTCAGAACAGAAAGAGAATAAGGAAACAATGATGCAAATGCCAATACTTGAACAAGACCTTAACTAGACCCCTACAAGTGATGACAAGAATTTCTTCAAACATATCACAAATATGTAACCTATAGGTCTAAACAACATATTTAAGCATAGGGGTCTCATACTTATCTCAGAATCGCTATAAAGCATTTCTCCCTTATATCATTTGTTTCATTATCATCTATTAAGTCATAGATGAATTATTAATTCATTTACAAGTAAAAACATGATGAGATCCATACATAGTGACTGCCATAAAACATATACATAATCAGCATAATAGCAACAAGAATACTAAGAAAATCAAAACCATATGATCCACATATAAACTAGTATAATACTCATAGAATTACAAGGAGAATTAACCTCATATTGATGATGCAAAATCCAAACCCGGGATGGGAATGCCATGTTCCACCCAACCATAGATTGGATTAGCCAAATCTCTCTTCATCCATTCATCCCCATTCCATATTCCAAGCATGAACGTTGGATCACATAGAACACATCAATCCAAAACCATCTAGGGTTTCCAGAGGTGAACCACCTCAACCCATCAAACAATGATTCCACCTCATAGTTATACATCACAAAAGCCATCATTAGATTGGTCTCTACCCAAGCCTTCGGGGGTTCCAAGGTGTTTATTCCAACCAGAGATTCTAGGACAAGTAACTTAATCGACAACTTATTTGGTCTTCCAAACCATTTTTTGAGCCAGGGCTTCCACGATTAGTAACTGAGCCCACAAAGGGCTCCCAAAGAATTTTTATAACAAAGGGTTCTAGGACTAGTAACTCAACCCAAGATATTATAGGGCTTCCAGAGCGTTTGTCCAACCAAGGATTCTTAGAACTAGTAACTAAACCCAAGCTAAAGGAAAGATGAGAACCAACCAAAAAAACAAAGAGATAAACCCACAACACCATGGTTATCCAGGAAATGGAAAGGATAGGGAATTTCAATGTCAATCAAGGCGATCCTCCATGCTAGTGACAAATCATGACAAATAAACCACATGCATATGCCATCCATGCTAAAACTAATGAGGAAAACATAAATGCAACTCATTGCTACAAGAAACATTCATTGTAGATACTAATCCCGATGTCCTGTTGCTCTTTCCTACTCCTCCTTTTCCTTCTAGCTCCAAAAATCCAAGTATTCCACACCTTCCAAGAGTGCTCCAAGAAGATGCTAAGTGTCGAATAGTATGAGAGAGAGATCCAAAACTAAACTGACAAAAGTCTGTGAATTGCATCATAAGCCTTTTTATCAATGAGGCCTCTATTTTCTTCATTTTCCATTATTTTCCTTCATTTTCCTCCTCACATGCAACCTATGACCTTTCACCTCCCTTTTCTACTAATTTTCATTACTTTCATAAATAAATGTGCGAAAATTCCATTTTTCCTTTCCAAATAATTTGTCATTTCCTTTTCCATTTTCCTTACCCATAATAAACCAAAGGAACACCCGCTAGGATGTTTTACGTAACATTCAACTTGGGATAAGTGTCCCATCAACCATGGTTATTATTTTTCCTCTATTAACTTTTATTACATGGAATTTTCATGAGGGTTGTTACATAATAATAATAATAATAATAATATATATATTATAGAATTTAAGTAATTTTATAGAAATAAAAATTGAATCTGAATAGAATTTAAATTTCTACTGTTACTTTCAATTTTACCACGATTAAATTTAAAACTTCCATACACATAGTCCAAATACCATTACAATTATTTAGTGTTTAATTGTAATAATACTATTATGAGCTTGAGATGTTGAACTTATACGTTGAATTTTAGAATTTTATATTGAATGGTTGGACAAAATCATTCATCCTAAAATGAAATGAAGGTATTACTAAACAAATTGCAAGTTAATTTATGCATTCTTATGCAACGGATCGAAATTGTGAAAACACATAAACTTAATAAAGATTTGCAGAAAAAGAAAAAAATGGAGACTGAAAATAGAAGCAAGGAAAAGAAGGCAAGTTGATAATGGAGTTCACCCCTCTTCGACTATCTCTGGGTCTGCTTCTAGTGTGAATGCTTTATTTCGCTGCTCAAATGATCGTTTACATCTGTTTACAGGCTCCAATTCAGGAAAAAAAATGCTTCCAATGCATTCAGAAAGACCAAGTACCCCTGTCTAAGCTCTTGAAACACTCAATTTGGTCTCTAGATGGCCACAATAGGCCCTAAATTGTTTATGTCTACAACTTAAAACAAATTTGTTCTACAAAATATTCAACAAAACAACCATGGCTAAATGGTTGGGGGCCCTGGTTATATAGGTTAAGGTTTGGTTTTTGATCCTTAAATTGCTCATTTTGTTGAGAGATATTACCAAAGACAATTATTAAATGTGATATGCTCATCCAAATATATATTATGGTGGCATGGTCGACCGACCGACCACTATTTTAGCACATGATATATGTTATAACCCATCATTGTTTTGACTCCAGTAGGCTATGTTGATTCCACCACTAACCTAGGTTCATGGATAACTATGGGGATATGGTGGAGTCACCAAATATCATGTGGTCCTGCCATATCCTTTCCCCCAACCATGGTGATAATAATGTTCAAATAAAATGTTTCAACCAACATATAATAATAACCTTTAGTTCCCTATAAGTGAGGCGCATGAAGTGTAAGCAGAAGATTTGAGGTTCAACCCTGGCTAAGTGAAATTCTATAAATTTTGGACTGACCCACAAGTCCACGTGGCCTCATTGGATGTAGCCACATGTCACCCTCTGATTGGGCCATGTGGTACCAATACATTGTTCCACATTCCCTTAACCATATAATGTGATTTGTCGAGCTTTGGAACTACCATGTGTCAGCTGGAATCACGAGCCTAAAACCCTGATTTGACTGTTGACCTTGAGCATTGATGATTGACTTTGACGTGTTGACTTTCAACATTTTTCCCTATTTGGACCTAAAATTTGACTGGTTGTAAATTTTTCATACAATGTCTTTTTTATCTTCTTCAAGTTGCATTGGAATTAGAGCGAAGAGGACTACGCATCGAGTCTAGTTTCAACAACATCTGAGAATTTTGATATTTCAAAATTTTCTAGAATTTTGAGCACCTTTTGGATTCTCCAAATCACTCCTTTGCACTCGAAGCTTTTAGACCACCAAAATTTTGGTACTACTCGAAATAATTGAGGATAAATCTCCCTCACTTCCCCAATCTTAATCCATTATGCTTTCCTTGGATTGGTACCTTTGAGCCCCAGATGAAGGTACTCCAAATCAACCCTGCTTGAAGTCCTTCTCGTCTTGTCAAGAATGGTGTCTTTTGTAACTCATACATGTATTTTGGAGTAAAGTCTTCTATGGAAGGTAGATGAATACTTTCTCTTGATCCATGATCATAGGAGGCTCATACAATCTCAAATTTTCAACATTTAAAAAAGAATAGATTTGTATATAAGGTGGAAAATATAATTGAAAAGAATTATTACCAATATTTCTAATATTTGGAATGGAGCATACCAGATTGGTTTGAGATTTTTAGATTCTCCTTGCAACCTTTCCTTGTTGATGTATAAGAAAACTTGGTCTTCCACCTGAAAATTGTGATCAACATGATGCTTGATATGTCTCACCTTGTAGTCAGCTTGGCTCTTTTCAAACCTTTTTTGTACCATTGATGCACCAACTAAATCGATTCAATGAAGTGCTTGGCTTTGTCCACATCACTATGCCCATTCACTACAATATCTTTCTCGAAGCTTAAACCTAAAGGATATTTCGATAAATAAACATAAAATGCTTCGAATGGAGATGTCTGAATCAGTGAATGCATGGCACAATTGTAGGTATGATAAATGTAGTGTAAGTTCTCATCCTAAATATTAGGATGGTTACCACAATATCATCAAATTAGATGTACCACAGTCCTATTCATCAACTCTCTCTGGCCATTGGTTTGTGGTTGAAATGATGAAATCTTCTACAACTTGGTGTCCATCATTTCCCACATATTTGAAAAAAAATTCCCCAGAAATCGACAATCTCAATTAGATACAATAGATGTGGGTAACCCAAAGTGAACCCATACATTTTGAACGAACAACTCTGTTGTTTGTTCAATAATGACTTGTGATTTACAAGGCATCAAGATACACATTTTTTTGAACCTATCCACTACAACATACAAATAATCATGACCATTCGTAGACATAGGTAATCCCAACTAAAATCTATGGAGACACTCTCTCGACGAAGGAATAGGAAGTGGAGTATATAAACCCAATTTCCTATTACTTAGCTTACTAGTAGCACACATACAATATCCTCTTACATATCGTGATACATTTTCATTCATATGAGGCCCATAACAATACCTCTACAATTGAGAAATTCTTTTGCCTACACAAAAATGACGAGCAATAAGAGATGTGTTTCGCTCACAATATTAAGTATTTCACTTTGTGGAATTCATAAATTTCCAACATAATATAACAGTTTGGCATGAACATGATAGTTCAATTCTTCAATTTGATTTCCTTTACTCAAAGTTGCTTATAGATATTTGAAATATTCATCCTGAGCATATTGTTCAATGTAACTTTCATTTATGATTGAATATTATTAAGAATTGTAGAAGCTTTGGTTATAGGTGTTGATAACATATTCAAGAAAAAGGATTTTCATGTGGGAATTTCACACAATGGGGACCATTGCTTCTTAAGGAGGGAGGAATGATCTGTATGGAAAGTGGGATATACCCATGGTATTCATTCACCCATGGAATATGCCCATGGTATTGTAAGTGGCATCTAGCAATGGTATTCATCAATCCATGGTATTTACCCACCCATGGAATTTATTGGTTGTATTGTAAACAAAAAAGACAATAAGTAACAAGTCACATTTTGTAAAAGGATAGATTTTCCACCACAATGCAGCTTCTACAATTATTCTATATTTTAATAAACAGTTTCATGGTATTTTTGTTTACTGTATGTTCTCCTTTTTTTGTTCCGCCATTTTAACTTTTCAAATATTGGGGGCCTTGGCCCAAGATGCGGATAAAAAATAATCCCAAATATAACCAAAATCCAAGATTACATTGCTCAAAAACCTATTTTTAAGCAGTTGTGCAACTTATCTAACCATTTCCCATGCAAGATTTGTTTTGACCATTATGGTCTGTGCACTCATGCACTCAATTTTCCACTAACAAGTGTGCAAATACCTTAATGAGGATAAATATAAAAAAGAAAGTTCTAAAAGACTTACTCGAGGAATATTTATCAACCATAAGTCCTTGAAATCCTACATACTTGGACCTCATTCCTTAACTCAGGAATCAAACTCCATCTCCTTATGTAACCCTTATAGGCACTTTTATGGATCTCATCCCTTAGAGAAGAGGATCTCAAACCTCCTCCTCTGTTCCTATAAATTCAACAAAGACAAGAGGGCGGAAGGGGGAAGTCTGAATGTAAGCTTATGATGTTACATTAGGGCTAGAATCTTGCCACCTAAGTGGAGGATTGGAGACCATTGGGAGAAGGCTTACGTCATCAAGGCTACGATTTTATTGCTCCTTGTTATTCAACATTAATATAAACAATTGTTTCTTTCTTATTCTCATATATTGTTACACAAAAATATTTTCACCATGACTATTTGCAGTCAGTATGGGTCTATCATCACTTATAATGGCCTCCTAAGAAAGTCTCAGACCTTAGCTCTTCATGTCAAGCTTTGCAAATGAGAGAAAGACATTAAAAATTAATAAAACTCTGGTTCCACACTTTCTCTCACCTTTTCCTGTGGGCTCGCACCCTTTTTTCATATTACCTGCATATCTGCACGCTTTGTTAGTAAAGGGGTGGGTGCATACCCCTGTAAAAGTCAAAAAGGCGCAAGTTTATTCTAAAAAACTCACTTTGGGTTAATTCTAGATGTTTCTAGAAGGAATTTTGACGTGGATTGTTCTCTCCATGATGGTTCATGCATCCCAAAAGAGAAGGAGCTAATCCCTTGATAGGAGGAGCTATCCCTTTGAAGGAGGGCTTTATCCCTTTGAAGGAGGACCTAGTAACTTCCCTCCATTGCACTATAAATTAAGGCATTGGGTCAGTTGCTGGGGGGTTTAGAAGATGAACATTTTTGAGGGTAAAGGTTGATGGAATTGGGACTTCCTAGTTAAACTTGAGAGGAGAGATCACATACCTTTTGGTTTTATTGGGAAGTGAGTGAAACTTGTCAAAGTAGAGGAGACTTCTTATCGGACCCTGGGAGGAGCTTGTACAGCATCAAGGCACAGGTTGTAAAGTTCTTCTTTCATTTGAATTAATACAATCAGATTCATATTTCTCAAGAAATTGTCTTATGTGGTTTGTTTCATAATCTCCTTGATCATTATGATGAATATGCTTTATAATATTGGCTTTTTAGGTGCTATTTAATTTGTTTGCTTGTTTGTGTTTGTAGAATTACACTTCAAGGAAGCTCATTTGGAGTGAGGGAGCGAGGCTTCCACAAACTTGCATTGGACTCAAGGTAGGCCTAAAACACTTGTATACCTTTGTTTTTAATTGCATATTTATAGAAAGATAGTTTTTGATTGGCTTGCTTGTCACTAGATATCTTTAGATACTAGTGAGGTCGATCTTGTCCGCAACCTCAACTCATTCCGTTGACAAAATAGCGACTCCGCTAGGGACTTGATTGTTCTCCTTGTTTTTACTTTGACCTGAGAAACTTGTCTTTTTGTTTCTGTTTTTGGCTTGTTGTGTGTGGAATTGGGTGGATTTAGTGGATCTAGGTTTGTTTTTTCTTTTCATAACTTTAGGAGAAGCCCGCACCCTGTGCTTGTATCACAGTGCATACGTATACGCATGTTTACTTTGCACACAGAGCGTGCATGCACCTGTGTAAACTCTGAACCTGCGGACCCTGCTAAAATTTTGAAAAACTTAAATTTTATTCTTTCAATTAGTTTTATTTTGTTTTAGATGTTGTTATCCTCTGCCCAGACCTGCATGTGACTTGTTAAAAAGCTTTCCTTCGTTTAATTTCATTGGTGTTAGGGTTTTAAGTGAAATTCCTAGAAGTTTTGGTTGCCGGTCTTGATTTTCATTTTGGTCGTGTAGTAGCTCAGAGCTTAGAAGCGTAGAAGCCTCAGATCACCTTGGTTTTTACTGGCCTTCTTATGAGTCTGACCATTTGCAAAATCTATCTTCGTTGAGGAATCCATTTTGTGTTTTCTCTTTACAAAACTTCGAAAATCTTGTGTTAAAAGTTTGGATTTCACTTTTACAAAAAAGAACAAAAATCACTTGTTTTTTGACTGATTTGTGATTCTGGACAAGTTAGTCCTTGCTTTGCTTATCGCCAAGTAAAACATCCTTAAAAAAAAAAAACATCGTGTAAGCTTTTACTTCAAGTAGTTTTTTATAGTTTTTAGATCTTAAGATTTGCTTTATTCATAGTTTTCTCAAGATTTGCTTTGGTTATACTTTTGAGTGTTTTTATAAAAAAACAAAAATCTCTTTTGAAAAAGCTTGTTTTGGTAGCATTTGAGCATTTGAATGAAAAGGGAAATTCTTGTGAAAATAACTAGTTGTCTCGTTTTGAGTGCATTGGAACAAAAACTCTTCTTTTAATTTGTTTGTTAAGAAAGATTTGTGTTTACACGCATTTGCATTCTCAAAATCTTTCCTAGCTAGGAGTTCATTGAAGAGAAAAGATTGTTTTAAGTGCATATTTTTAGTGATTTCGAGTCGAGTCTTCACACCACGAGTTTCATCTCCGCACCTCTTGACTTAATCAAAAACCAATAAAAATAACGCTTAAAGTAAAATCAATCTAGAAATCTTTTATTTCTAGGGATCTATTACACCAACATAGCTTAGGCTAGTGTCTTGGAGTAGGGAGTACTTAACTCTCCAAGATAGTAAACCAAACAAGTAGCTGTATCTTGTGGTAGGAGAGAAATCCAATTGTTGCATCTATGCTCTGGGAAAGCTCCTCTTAAAGGACAAGCATGAGATCGTGTCCGAACTAGTGTGGGAATCAATCCTTCCTCATTGGGAACGACGCCAGATATTCACATATTAAAAACAGTAAACCTCGGATTAACCATTGTCAAGGAGCCTGGGGTCACTTATTGGTAGACCTTGGTTTATGTCAAGGAGCCTTCAAGGGGATTGAGCTTGTTACTCTGCCCTTTCATGCGTATCGGATCGTAGACTGTTCCACCAGGTATATGTGTTTCTGTTGGTAACCATAGTGACCATATTCTATAGGATTCTTCCTAAGGTGATGGTGGCGGGAATATCCCACTGTACCTGGAGCAGACGTCAGCTAGACTCACTTGGATTTTCTGGGGGGTTCTCTTCACTCGAGACGGTTTAGTGGAGAAACTTGTGCCAGTCTATTCATTAAGCAGGTTGCTGGGGTAATTGTTCCAACCGCTATTTCTGTATTGAACTCTGCAACGTTGGATTTCATCACCAACTAGTGTTTTCGGTATGGAAAGTTACTGTTAGTGTGTGATTTGATCTCCTAGATTCTTTAGGCGTGTTATTCAATTTTTTTGGTTCTTTAGAGGCTTTAGGTGGTTTTCATTGAGATTTTACTTTGTTTTCGTGTGAAGTAGTTAAAAGTTTTTAATCGTGGCTGAGTTACCGAGGAAGTCCCGTAGACTTCGGGGCCAACCTCCTGAGTTTTCACCAAGCCAGCCTGAAAGGCTATGGGCCCTGGTAACTCCTAGAGACAGTAGAAGTGGGTCGCCTGAAAGAGGAGAATCTGCTTTGGTGGGATATCCTGATTTTTCAGCATTAATAGCAGATTGTAGTACGCAGCCTGTATCCGTTTCAGAATTTACTGGTAGTGTTTCATCTACTAGTGATATAGGTGAAGAACCTGAAATATCTGAACCTAAATCTGAAATTGCTGCTACTCCAATATCAGGGTTTGCTTCTCCAGCTTCTAGTGGTCCTAGTTCACCTAGGGTAGAAGCAATAATTACCCAAAATCTTCCTTCTGGACTAATAGCTATTGAAGAACTCGCTATTTCGGAAAAAGAAGAAGGCATCCCTATTCCCGAAGATCGACCTATTATAGACCTTAGGGAGCGTGAATCAATATTTTACAGTCCACCTAGGAGCAGTGCTTGGTATCTTTCATTAACTAATTTTTTGGAAAACCTGGGACTAAGTTTTTCACCACCTCGTATTTCTTATCACCCAACACCTAGAGGTTACTATCCTCCGTTAAATATGTCCAAACAGTCGTCCATGTTTTCTCAATCTCCGGAAGCCTTTTTATCCGGCGGTCCTTCTGTTCCCGCTAGGTATCAGTCCATTTCTGGTACTTTTTCGGGAGCATCTCCTCGACCTATTGAACAAGGGTTATTAACTGGAAATAATGGTACTAAACCGTTGAGTGTAGAAGATATTCTCATGATGTTAGGTTCTATTCCCAATCCTCAACCTCAAGGTGGCCAGTTACCGTCTGGGGGCCAACCTCAAGGTACTCAGTTTGTGCCTGGGGGGCAACCTCAAGGTACCTAGTTTGTGCCTAGGGGGCAACCTCAAGGTACTCAGTTTGCACCCAGGGGGCAACCTCAAGGACAGTACATACCTACGGGACAGTACGTTCCTCAAGGTCAACCCCAGACTCAATATGTACCTCAAGTTCAACCTCAGTATCAATATGTACCTCAAAGTCAACCTCAATATCAATATGTACCTCAAGGTCAACCCCAGTATCAGTACGTGCCTCAGGGTTATCAACCCAAGGTCGTCCCCAAGGTTACCACCACCTTCTGGTCAATCATATTATCAACCCTACCCTCAACCCGGTTATGGTCCTCAATATCCTCAACCTGTTATGGGTCCATACCCCGGAATGAATTTAGTGTGGGATCCATCTCAATCCAAACAGGTTGTGCAACTGAATGCACAGTTGTCATCTCAAATTGGACAACCCTTGGTTTCTGGTTCATCCCAGCAACCTGTCCAGTCTACTGTTCAAACTTCTGTACCTTTTGTAGTTTCTCAGTCTGGGCCTAGTACACCTCGTACCCCCCCTCAAACATCTTCTTCAACTACTGCAACATCTACTGCATCTACCCCACCTTCTTCTGGAGTATCGACAGCTCCATTTTCTATTGTCCCTATATCTACTCCTCAGACATCTTTACCTCAGTCTGGACCCACGGTCCACACTTCGGTTCAAATGCCTGTAGCAAAACCAGGTTTAAGTACGGTTGTCACCAGTCAACCTCAGTTTAATCAACAACCGTACCAAGGACAGTACCAATATGGTCCTACTCCACAACAACCAGTCTATCAGTATCAACCATACCCTAGGTATACATATCAACAACCTCAACAACCCCAGTATGGTCCGGTTAATACTGGTTTTCTAGGAGGATAGAATATCCCAAATGCAATTCCAATTCCTAGTTATCCTGGATATCCTCCTCCTGGGGCTAGTCTACAGATCCAGAGTTTTAGGGACCTGTTATGAAACCAGCTCAAGAAAAGATAGAAAAGATAGATCAACGCCTTAGAATTTAGCCTCTTCGAGGGGGAAACCTCCTTTACATTACATAAGTGAACAATTCTTGGATGATACAAATGAAAAGACCTCCTTTCTATATATAGGAGTCTCAGGGGTCATAACATAATCAGAGCCTACATAACAATAATAATGTAAGGGCACAATAATAACAATAGTGGGCTTCTATGGGGCACAATAGTAACAATATGGGCACTACATGGGTACATCAATATAATCAGGGGGTTGTACTAATAACAATAAGGGGTTACACTAGTAGTATAGGGGCCTAACATGCCCCTCTCCTTCAAAAAGCATTGTCCTCAATGCTTGAGTAGTTCTTGATGCTTCTATATAAAATTCTTGTCCTCCCATGTGGAATCTTCAGCATGTAAGTTCTTCCACTTGATGAGATACTCTGAAATTGATTGATTTCGTAGCTGTCAGGTTATTGTTTCTGTGACTACTCCAGGTTCCAATATGATTTTTCCTTCCTCTTCAATTTTTGGCAATATTGTTTGAATTGGGATCTTTTGCAACTTTTGAATAAGTGGCCATACTTCTCTGTCCTTCTTCCATTCATCCCTTGCTTCATTTATCCAATCTGGTTGGATAATAGAAATAGCACAAAACAATGCTTCCACATACTCATCCTTGAAGAGTCTTCCCATTTGGTAAGGCCGTCATTTTTTAAGTGCGTGTAGTATTGCGAACATTTCCTTCTCATAAATAGCTTGCTTGAGATGTAGCAGTAAAAATACCCAATCACCTACATCAAAA
>APFE030463586.1:35378-57781 GCA_000404065.3 Pinus taeda | reverse complement strand
TCATCAAAAAATACTAACGCAAATTTTCTAAGGAAGGGTTTGAAAATGGAATTCATCAAACCTTGAAATGTAGAAGGTACATTGGTAAGGCCAAAAGGCATGACCAAAAATTCATAATGACCCTCATGAGTTCTAAATGTTGTTTTTGGAATGTCTTCGATCTTCATTCTAATTTGATGATATCCTAAATGAAGATCCAACTTGGTGAAGTAAATGGATCCATGCAATTCATCCAATAATTCATCAATCATAGGAATGGGAAATTTATCTTTAATAGTGAGCTTGATGAGCTCCCTATCATTTGGACACATGCACCATGATCTATCCTTCTTGTGAACCAATACTACTCAAGTAGAGAAAGAACTTTAACTAGGTTGAATTATACCAAACTCTAGCATTTCTGCAACCATACATTCAATTTCACTCTTTTGAGCATAGGGATATCTGTAAGGCCTAGTGTTTGGAGGAACACTTCCTGGAATCAAATGAATAGCATGATCATGATCATGAATAGGTGGGAGGCCTTTGGGAGTCTCAAATACCTTGGAATGATTTTCCAAGACTTTTTGGAGATCTGGAGAAATAGATGATTTCGATGTGGGAACCTCTAGTGAACATAATTGTGCAACTATGCCTCTTTGTTATTTCTTTAGAAGATTTGTCATTCTGTTAGAGCTGATTATATTTTTCGGTTTCCCTATGATACCCCTTAATTCAACTTCCTTTCCTTCTGGAGAAAACTTCATGAAAAGTTCTTGAAAATTAAAATCTATTGTACCCAAGGATTGTAGCCATTGGACTCCTAGTACAACATCAGTACCATCCATTGGAATGGAAAGAATTGGGCTATTCAATACATATTCTCCCATGGATAGCTTGATATTATGGCACTTTCTAGAGGAATTTATGGTTCCTGCACTTGCAACCATCACTCGACTCTTTGGTGTTGGATATAGGAAGAAATTCAATTTCTTGGCTATCTTACAATGAAGAAAATTATGGGTATTTCCCGAATAAATCAATACTATTACCTTTTTCTACTTGATATGCCCTTGTATCTTAATAGTTTTAGGAGTGGTGATTACATCCAATGCATTAAAAGATATGGTCAGATTCATTTCTTCTTTCTCTAGGGTTTTTTCTATTGTATATCCTCTTCTTTTGACGTTTCTTATTCCTTCTTCCCTCCCTCATCTTTTGTAAAATAATTTCTTCTCAGCACACTTATGACCTTTAGTGTATTTGCTATCACAACTATAACAAATCCCTTTTTCTCTTTTTTTTCCAATTGTTGTGGTTTCAACCTTGTAGGTTTTGGAAGGCTAGGAGCAACAACATTTCCATCTTTATAATTGTGAGTGACAGGCTTCCTTGTTTCCATAATTTTTCTTTCCATTTTTCTTGCGAACTTGAATGCATTCTCCAATGAATCAGGTTCCCAAAGGTGAACTTCATGTTGGATGTTATCCTTTAAAGTCCCTACGAACACATCAACCCTATGCTCCTTTGAAATATCTTTTACCCTTATATTCAATTTTTGTAAGTCCTCAATGTGCTCCATCATTGAACCCTTTTGTTTGAGATTTATCAATTGGCTAAAAAAAATGTTTCTTTTTGTATCCTCCTAATATGTTGTCATTCCATCAATAAAATTTCCCAAGTGACAATTTGTTTATGAGAGCAAAGCCATCGATACCATACAAACTGATTTGGTTCCAAATATAAAGTGGCAATGTGTACCTTTTGTGTGTTTTTCACATTATGGAGATCGAAATATTGCTCCATCTATAGTATCCATGTTACAGTAACCTTGCCATCAAACTTCCTCATATCGATCTTTGGAACATGGTGGGTCTTCAATCCAATGTTAGAGTCTATGAAATAATGATTAACATTTATTTTGTTCTCATCATGAGTTTCCTTTACTACCCTTTCTCCATTAGTAATAATTTCTTGTAGAAACATTGTTAAATTTGTCTTCATATCTTCCATCTTAGCTTCCACGCCTATCTTTAAATCATCCATCTTAGCTTCCATGCCATCCATCTTAGCTTCCACGTCATTCATCTTAGCTTCTACGCCTTCTTTAAACCGTCCATCTTAGCTTCCATGCCATACATCTTAGCTTCTACGTCTTTCTTTAATCCATCCATCTTAGCTTCTGTTACTTTTTGTGAGAGTGAATTTTGTTGCACTTGGTCTCGTAATTTTGATACATCATGTTGCATTTCTTCCTCTTCTTCATGATTCATGCTAGATATTTCAGGTTTCTTACTATTTGTTTCCATTTTATTTCTTCGGGGCATCAATTAGTGATAATAATGCTTCACTATGCCCTTTGAATTCCTTCAAACTATTTCTTCAAACCAAACTTATGAAAAATTCTAAAAATCTACACACCTTTTTTCACTTTGTAGGAACTCAATATTGAATTTGTTGTATCTCTGTAATTTCAGATCTACAGGGTTTGAAATGTCATCTTGTAGTAGCCCTCTAAGTCCTCTTTCTAACCCCACAAGTCTAATCAATATTGGATTCGCCAATGAAGAGTTATGCCAAATCTCCCACGATTACGTGATTATAGACTGGTTTAGTAGAGTGAACTTATACAAAGTTCCACGTGTAATTGTTTTGACATTAGAACTTGAAACCGATACACATAAAACTATAGCCATCCTCTTTCTGTAACTTCTTATGCAATTTCAATCTGATGCTCAAAAAAAAAAAAATGTTATGACGATTTTCCCCAGTTCACCTATTTCAGATATAATTCGGGATCTTGCAAAAAACTTAAATTCCTTAGATCATATCTCTGAAAATATAGCAAGAAAAGGTATGAAATTTGTACCCGATGTTCAGAGAGATTTCAGCTCAAATGGGTTTTTTATCTTCTAAAATCCCACATCAAAAAATTTATACCGAAAAGTCAATGATGGCCTATTTGGAGCAGCGAAACCCTAGAATCTAAAGCTCTCATACCAAATGTTATGAAATCAACTCACAAAAAGATAGAAAAAATAGATCAACGACTAAGAAATCAACCTCTTTGAGGGGGAAACCTCCTTTAAATTACATAAATGAACAATTCTTGGATGATACAAATGACAAAACCTCCTTTCTATACATATGAGTCCAAGGGGTCACAATATAACCAAAGCCAACATAACAATAATAATATAAGGGCACAAAAACAACAATAGTGGGCTTCTATTGGGCACAATAACAATAATATGGGGACAATACGGGCACAACAATAACAATAAGGGCTATAATGACAATAGTAATGGGGGAATCACTAGTATTAGGGACCTTTTTAATAGGGAATTCTGAATGACAGGTCAAGTTTGACCAACATTGACCAGGCCTCTGTTTGCTCAGTTTGACCAAACCAATAGGTGTTCATCCATCCATGGTTCCCAAGATTATCAAATATGTGCTAATCCCTCTTCTAGGTGTCCTGCATGTATTATTTCAATGGAGCTATTACGGGAATTTTTAGTGCAGTCCAAATTTACTCTTAAAACCCAATTTTTACAAAAATTTCTAAAAATTGGAAAACTTAATTTAGTTACCTGAATACGCAAAATAAGAGTAAAATGAAGCATATGTAAGTGAAATAGGATGGAATATGGTGGTAAATGGATAGGTTTGGGATAGGCAAAAATGACCAAAATTGAGGGCCAACAATTATTATGGTGTGTTTAATGAGTGTTTGAAGAGAGAAATTTATTTATTTATTTAAAGGAATGGCCTACATGGTTTTCGTTTGAAAATTAAAGATGAATCATTGAGGCCAGGAAAGTTCTAGCTTGCAGATCAGGGGTCATAGCTCCTTCAAGTAGTTGTTGGTAAACATTTAGGGGTTGGAGCACCTGTTACTAGTAGCTGATAAACTAGGGGTTGTAGCTCCTTTCAGTTGTAGTTGTTAAATGAGAGAGTAGTATCTTCCTTCTAGTTGTAGCCATAGAAATTTGTAACAACAAGTAGCAAATTGTCTTGGAGAAGTAAATTGAATAAATAGTTTGAAGAATATACTTGTTCCATTTTTTATTCTAATGATTAATCATTGTGATGCTGATATGAATCAATTGTTGCAGTATATTTTGGTGTCCCGATAACCTTTACTGGAGAAAGAATTTTTTTTTTTAATTCCTACAATATTGATTCACCCTATTATTGTCCTGGTTTCTAACAATTATTAATTATAATTAAATATAATAATTATTGTATCTTTTATAGTAATTATCATAAGTACTATACTTAAGCATAACAATAATTATTATGATTTCAATTCATGGGTGGTAAGTGTGGAATGAGTCATCATCAAGTCTGAATGAAACCAAGAAGTAAAATATTCTCAGGGGATTGGAATTATCATGAATAATCAATGCTATGAATTATCTTTATGCAAATTCCTTTTTCTCCTTAAATTTCAAATGATCGATGTGGGGATAGCAATATGAAATTCAATAGTCGGTCTATGATAAATTATAAGCAAATATACATCCAAGAAGCCAAACCATTTAATATCCATTCACTTTCTAGGAAATATAAGGATAAAATAAATGTTAGTTATGAATCACTGACATTTCATTATTATACTGGTTTTCTCCCTTATTGTAAATTAGAATTAGTTGCACGTCATTGTAATTCGATGTAAATGCACATTAATAGTGAGGAAATATATATTTTGTTTTGTTTCTTGCTTGTCTTAGTCTTGGATTATTTGGGCATGCAACATAATGATTACCTAAAATAGGTGATCCTCTCCTTTATTTGGTGAGTTTGTGTTCTTGTTTCTTTTAGTTTAGACCTATGAAAGTTCTATTGAGAGCTTAAATGGTGCAATGGAATTGAAGGATCAACTATTACATCCTTTATGAGCTTTGTGAGTTCAAGAAAGGATTGAAGAAGTCCTAGTGATGTTATAAGTTATTTATCTTCTATAATAACACCCCATTATGATATGATTTCTTCATAAAAGAATGGGGGCCTTCCATTAGTTTTTTTAATGTAATTTTCTACATATTTTAGTATTGTACAATTTTTTCTTAATTTTTTCTATTTTGTTTAATGATTTTTCCTTAATCATAATTACTCATTTGATCTCTTATTTATTTTGAAAAATGTCATGAGGAAATTTTCATTTTTGTTTAACTACAAGCCTAATTTACAATATATTAGATCAATAAAACCATAAATTAGATGCCCAACTATACATAATCCAGGTCATTCTACGTATATTATTTTTCAAAGAGGTTAGATGCCATTACTTATATCCAAGTACTTATATGCTTTCCAAACCTTTTTGGTTCTGTGAAAGCATATATTAGATGAATTCTATCTCGATCCAGATGGAATACTTAATTATTATCTTAAACCCTATGGATACCAAGAGACTAGATATCTCTGTTTTAATATTTATTTTTCAATTTTACGGTTTCATTAGTTACACTTGAAATTTTGTGATTTGATTTTTCAAGTATTAATATTTGATTGATAGCATCATGTCATTATTGACGTGTTACTCTATTAGTTTTCATATTGGCATGACACCTGACCTAAATGGATGATGTGTCAAAAGAATGATTGAATCCATATCTAAGAAATTTCATAAGAAACACTTAGTGATAAGCCCATATACTTGTAAGCCATATTTCATTTTATTAAGTGAACATATCTGCATATAGGAGTTAACAATTAAAGGTTGTATACAACATCTGGATAAGTGGATACCAATTCACTTCCATGTTCAAACATACTAGATGCGGGAAGTTTTCTAATGAAATGGATTGTGGATATCCATATGTTGCACAATGAATGTGTCATTTGAATGTCACAAATATCTAGATGCCCAAATATGTTGAAAATTTTAATGTATCTAGATGTTGTTGCCATCCATCAACTACCAAGTACCTCAAATCAAATGGCATGCATATTAATGAGGAGGTCAAAGTAGAAGTTTTTATACTAAGGACAAAATGATAGTACATATGCTCTTAATTACACTGTATGGAAAAATCACAAATGAAATACATTGGATCATAAATTTATTTTAAACTTCTTATTACATTTTCACCTGACCAATGTGTTTTAAAACCATTTTGATTAGATCAAATATAAACACGTTGTTTGTCAAACAAAAAACATTATTCATGCAACTCGATTAAATCCGATAATAGATTTATAAAACTATTGATATTAATCAATTTTGAAAAGGAAAATAATTTATCTTTAATGGTTGTTTTTTGTATAGTGATATTTTTTGGAGCTATTGCATTCATGTTTCCTTAGAATCGATGTTTCGAACCAATCACTGTGGTTCATCATGAGGATCAGAGGATGAACCAGAGTGCTTGGTTTGTAACATCGATTCCAAAAAAACATAAATGTAGTAGCTCCAGAAAATATCACCATAAAAATACAGATCGCAGAAGTCTCAAATCTATAGCTTTTTTTAATATTGATTTTGAACAAATATATTAATACTTTGATATTTATTTTTGTATATTGATAGAGAATGGAATAATCTTGATGTTTAAGAGTATAAGAAAAGGTGGAGGATAAAAATAGAAGGCTCTTACATGGAATAATAAATAAAAGACACATTCAACATTATGATGTAAACACAATATAAAATATTTTAATAAAAAAGGAGAAAACTTGTATCAATAGTATTACATGGAATAATAAATAAAAGACGCATTCAACATTATGATGTAAACACAATATAAAATATTTTAATAAAAAAAGAGAAAACTTGTATCAATAGTATTCATTAAGAAAAATAATTATTTTTGCTAAATTATTGTGAGTAGTGTAACAAAAATATCTAAGGAATTTGAATGTTAAGATTGAGTAATAGACTAATATAAATACTAGCTCTTAAAGAAACTGGTTGGAAATCTTTGTAATCAAATTCTATATTTCTATCTGTTTTGAATATGAAATTGAACACATGTATATTTTTATCAATTTAGCTTAGAAAAGGAGTTAATCTACATAGTTCTACTTTTTTGTAATTTTATATTATTTTTATCTTTTGTTTATTTTCAGGTTAATTTATTGTTCAAGATCTCCTTGAAATAGCCAATTGATTTTATATTAATTGTGAGAATGCATATTTTGTGCTACCAATAATTCTTTGTTTGGGAAAAATACAAATGTATCTTGTTTATCAATTATTTAGCTTAAGAATTCTTTCAATAACTTAATAATTTATTATTCTATTTCATGACTGATTTTTTTTTTTTTAACTCCCAGCTAGGGTAGGTAAATGGAATGAGCTTATAATTACTACAGAATTAAGTAGATATTTTTATAAATTAAATTAGAATCATTTTCATTTTTAATAAATTGTATTCTTAATAAATTTTAGAAGCTAACCAAGCTCACATATTGGCTGAAATTTACCAATACCAAAACTAAATATAGGTCTACTTGAAACCTTGATCAGGTAGCCCTCCCCCTGTTGGTGGCTAAATGTTTTTGGATGTCAAAAAAATTGGTGCTAGAAAGAGAGCCAATGTTTGAATGGAAAGTAGAGTGTCATCCATAACTAAGCCAAAATACCAATTATTTCAACTTCTTAGAAGGGACAGACCATAAAATAGAAGAAATTTCACAAATTTCACATCCATATAAATCATATGTATCATACTCCTATCTGCTTATGTTATTCACAAGAATTAGAATCACAAAGAATTTCTATTGAAATATCTCAACTAAAGCTTGAAAATGAAACTTCAACTTTATAATATTGGATATATAATCTCACTTTTGGAGAAATACAACAATCAAATCATTTACAAGAGAATTGATTAAAGTGTTTGGTTAATCTCCTATTAAGTTTACCATCCCACAAAAAGGGTAAACATTTAAGAAAAGAATAATCATGTAGTTCTAAGGAAAATTCTAAAGAAGTATTAGGTTAAATGTTATCTCAATTTGTTTAAGGTAAAGTCAATCTAAGTGAAGTAAATATTATATTGTTTGGAAATGTAGGTAAACCACTATCTCCTCTTGAGAGTTCTCTATATTATCCACAAGGTTATTCTTAGAAATCATATAAACGAAATTCACAAAACACTCCTAGAGCTTCATGACCACCCAACCTTAGATGATCTCCAACACCTAGGGAAATGATTGGTCAACAAGAGTGAAGACCTTGGTTAGCACTACGAATAATGGTTGTATCAAGACAACAACATGACCTACCTAAACATCTAAAAATATGTTTTTCCAAAATTTGATCTACACAATAAAGAATCACCTAAATATCTTAAAAATAAATTTATGTTAGTAGTTAGCTTGATGAACATTGAACATTAAGATCTAGTCTATATATTATTTCCTTTTAGGTTTGAAGGTAAAACATCTATATGGTAATTTTCTCTTCTCCAAGGTACAATTTTAAATTGGAATGATGTTCAAACTTCTTCCATTAAGAAATTTGATGAAGATAGAACACCACTTACATTATTTTTAGAATTATCTCAATTTAAAATGAAGCCAAAGAAAAATATAAAGGATTTTAATCAAAAGTTTTTGACACTAATGAATAATTTTTTTGAGAATTCGTGATATTGGGGGAATTTTGAGGTTTGAAATGGACCTCCTAAGAAAACAATAAAATAAAAATTTTAAAAAATAAGAGTGATGCATTTTTAACGAAAAAGAAACAAAATTACTTTTTTTGTATTTTTGACCTATCCTTTTAGGTTTACTCAAATTTCAAGCATGAGCATTCAATAGATGTACAACCTATTTTTGCATCCAACGAGTACCTATTTGTTGTAGCGGCTACAATCACCCTCCAAGATTTTTCCTTCCCTTCATTTTGGAGCCTCCCTCCTTGAAATCATCGCAACCATCCTACACTAATCAGGTACTTGTGTTTATTTGTTTTCATTTTGTTGTTTAATAACTTGTGTTCACTCACTCATCCCATCGGTCAAGCACATCTAGCATTTGGTTCACATCTGGTCAACCGACTGTCGGGAAAAACTACGCCATCCTAAAGGGCATCTTGTCTTCCCCTCAGAAATTGTGCAGAGCAGCCAAGTAACTACCCTTCACTCAGAAATTGCGACGAGCAAACCAACCAACCTTGCTCTAGAAATTGTGCAGAGCAGGCCAACCAACATTTCTCTCGAGAAATGTGCAGTTCCATCCAACTAGCATTGCTCTCCAGAGTTATGCAGAGCAGACTAGGCCAACTACACTTCGCTCTAGAAATGCGTAGAATTTCCCAACTGCACTGCTCTTCAGAAATGCGTAGAGCATCCCAACATCATTGCTCTAGAAAATTACACAAAGCTAGCCAGCCAGTCAAGGCCATTCAACCCAGAAACAATGCAAAACTTTTCCCTCAGTTGTTATCTATCACATGTGCTGGTAGGTTGCCCAGTTCCCTCCAAAACTATGCAATCCTTCTTTGCATGTCGGGCATCTTTTCCCGAAAAAAAGAAAAAAGAAAATAGTGAAAAAGCATACCTATATTTTAGGGATCTATTTTTAGCATCATGAGTTACATGAAAAGTTGTTTTTAGAAACTCCCCACCAAGTGTCGCTTTTTCCTAGATTTGTGGCATGCGTATCATAAACCTTAATTTTATCAAATCTATTTAAACGATGCCTCAAAGATCATCCTTCACATTTGATCTTGGATCTTTGGCATTCCCGATGCATCTCGGAACATTCGACACAATCGGTGCAACTTTTTCGGGTAAATTTTTATTTTCATGTCTTTTACCGCTTTTTCTATCGCTTTTTAGTTTTCAACTTGTAAGAGTTTTGTTTCCTTGGTTTTATTGAGTCACCGTTGGCATTCCAATGTGTTTTAGCTTGTATAAGTGTTGTTTCAAGTTTTTCATTACCTTTCCTTAGTGTCACATGCATAACAATGTTTCTGCAATTATGGTCGTCGTTGCGGCGACTCACTTCATGAGCTTCTTGATTTTGTTGTTTGACTAATTTTTGCACTTGCTTGAACTACATGCATGTTTGTTTCACTAAAACCTAAACCATCTTTGCATACACACTCAATCCTTCATGTTTTCAGATTTCCATTGGGCGGATCCAGGCTATCTTGGCCTCAATATTGTGTCTCCCAGCATGCTCTACACATTCTTGGTATTCAATGCTCTGCCTTTCCTCTAGGAATTATGCAGAGGCTACCCACACTAGCTCCCAACTATGCTCTGTGAAATATTTGGAGGCAGTGCCCAGTCCTGCCCACTAGAACTATGCAATGCGTAGTTCCAGCCAGCAACCGAGCCTAACAATTTTGTGCATTGCACAGTTCCAATCAGTAATCAACCTCACTAGGCTGCACATTATGGAGATGCACTCAGCAGCCAGCCTAACTGGCAGTTGAGACTATGCAATGCGCAATTCCATCTAACAATCTCCCAACTTCCCGAAGTCAAGGCTACAGCATCTTGCCCAGCAATCACCAGTTTTTTGCCTGAATGTTTCTTGATTTGTTTGATGTTTTTAACTGACATTGTCTCTCCATGAGTGTCTTCTCTATCTCCAAGTACCACAGGTTTTTGAACAAATTCTCAGCAATACAGGTATCATGGCCTCTAATAGAGTTGGATCAAGGCACGGTTGAAAGCAGTACTGAGAATGTGGTTGAACAGGGGTCTATGATCTTTCCTGTGCACACAGAAACAAACATGTTCATTGAGAAGGACATCAAGATCACATGGAAAGGCATCCATACTATTTTCTCAAGAATTTTGAGGAGAATTTGGAGGACCAAAAGGTTTATGTGAACATCCATAAGTCATGATTATACAAGGTTGCATGCAGGTTTCCTTTGTTCCCATGCACAGATGTGATCCACTGGAATTTTTCACACACTAATTCTAAGACAATGATACTGAGCAATGTCAGTGTAGAAAATATTGCTTTTTTGAGGATGGAAGATTATGAGAATATGAATCATTTTCCACTGTCGGTAAGGAAAATGGATGCACCATTCTATACTCTCAATAACAGAATGAACATGAGAGACACCATGAGCCATTGGGTAAGGGAGCCAACAAATTTCAGGATGACACCCAACCAGATACATAGAACGAAGAGACTCATGAAGGCATACAAGTTCTTGGTAATCTTCGCATGTTTCTTATATGGCCAAGGGACTAGAAAGACCTTCCTGTAGAGTTGGGTTGCTATGTTGGATCTGCTGGAAAGTGAAGGAAAAACTTTGAACTGTTCTAACATGTTTTCTCTCTAGTTGAAAGCGCATGTATCCAATGCCTGGAGTCCGTCCAAGGATCAACAAGCAAGATTCTTCATGTTCGCCTACTTTCTCGATGCAATCTATGCTCGTCAACAATTTCTTAGCATGGGTTGTTCATGGACACCTTCAGAGAGTGTTGTGAGTGTATATTGCAAGTTTCTCTCATACTACAGCAACCATGTAGTAATCGCTAGAATATCTAACCATTTCATCGCCCCTTTATACAGGATGATCCTTGAGAAAGATTTGACCTACATGTCTGAGGCATCAATGGAGGCATTGTTGAACATTGTAGATTAATATGCCTCACCCGAAGGAACCTTCATCAGGATGTATGGCGTGGAGAAGGTTCTACATGTGTTGTGGAGGTTTTCCACGGACAATTTGGTCATGTAAGAGGTTGCATACCACATCTCGATAGGGTTATCAGTTGGATTTCACAGGAAGAAGAAGGCACCATGACCTATGCTTCTTATGTGAATTGGGTTGGCACAATCGAGAGTTTGAAAGAAGCGAATGTTGAGGTCAAAGACTTTAGTTTGGCACTAAGAGTTTCAATCTGTACAATCCACATGGTTTAAGAAGGGACCACTGTGCAGGAGTGTATTATTCTTGGATCCACGGGGTGTGTCATTGGCCAGAGGAAGACCCATGGATATATTGCTATAAATCCTATATGCTCAATGAATCAGTTAGCATGGCAGTAGAGTGGCTAGCAGAACTCAAGGTAGCAACACCACAGGGAGTAGCAACAACCACAACAACAACAAGCAGTAAGCCTTTGCAAGACAAAGGCAAGAGGAAGATTGTCGAAAGCACAAAGACGGAGCAAAGCTACAAGTTTAAGGAAGTCCCACTTGTGGAAAAGGTAGCTTTGGAGATAGATGCAAAGAGGCAACAACGCAATAGGAGGATAGCACAAAGAAAGAGGGGAAAGAAAAGACTACAAGATGGAGAAAGGACAATGTAGGAAGTCCAGTATAAGCTCAAAGAAGAACAAGAGTTGCACAGAAGAGAGAAGGAAGCACAGAATGAGCATGAACAAGAACAAGAATAGGAACAGGAGGAAGTGAAAGGCACATAGATAACACAAACTGTGTTGATACAGGTTGAAGAATTTGAACCAGCAGTAGATGAGGAATAGGGTGAGTAGCTGTAGAAATAGGAACTTGCTCCGCAGGATGAAATGATAGTAGAACATATGGACATGGAGATGGAGCAGTCAGAACAGGATTAGGATACCGACCTCATGTAAAAGCAACCATGATTACTCCACATGCTTCACAAGATCCAACAACAGAACAAGTCCCAAGTGAACAATGGGATACCATTCTCCTTGAAGACCATCCGAGAACATAAGTGTACAACATATCCTTTGATGAGTCACAACACAAATTTTTATAAGCACCTAAAGCAAGCACCTCAGATGAGAATGCATCACCTATGCACTTTGAAGAATGGGTGATTATGCCAGATGTATGAAGACATCCGACTGCCTTGGCTGATGCCACAAAGGCCTATGCCAAAGATACGAGCTCGAGTGTTAAGTTCTTGATAGCAAAAAAAGAGCACATGGTTAAGGAGTTGCAAGAAACTAGGTAGAGAGAGAAATAATCAATAGGATCCTCCAAAGCAGAGATGAAGAAATCCATACTTGATAAAGTATTGGCTCTTGAGACAGTCATGCAAAGACTATATGATAGGTTTTTCATTGTGCACAAAGGAAATTTTCCATCTAAATGGTCATCAGCAACACTACACCAGGATAGCATGAACACTCACATATATACATGTCATAGTTGATCATGTAGAGACATGGACAATGAGGTACAAGGGAGCCCCACTTCACTTGGAAAAGCTGATAAAGCCATAGGTAGAGTTGGACAAAGCACACATCCAGAATCTGATCTGGAACTATGAGGAACTCCCACCACTCATCACTAGTGTTGAGGCTTTGTATGCATGGTTGTATAAGAGTTTGGATGTCTTGGTGAGAAATTATGACACCCTGTCGATTGGTATGCTCATTGAGGCCAAAGAAAAGAACCAATTCAGGCTAGATCTCGATGTGTACTTTGATCAATTGATACTTACAGTCACCAATGTAGATTTGCAAATAAGTGCATATAACATGTGGATGTACATCGTCAACCTGACCTTTCTCAGGACTAAGCTACACATGTTACAAGACGAGTTTGACATAGGTCCCAAATCAGTATACTCGGAAGCAATGGAGACAAGAGTTCATTTCTAGAAATACATCATCAAAGAGTACATGGGCACCATTGCGCACATACTCTACACTACGGAGAGGAGGTTGATGAGTTGGTCTTTCCACAGCCGTCTAAGTCTTAGTGTTGTCTTATCTGGCTAACTCAAGCCAATTTTGTCCCACATGGGTATATGTGGGAAATGTATCATTTTGTAAACATGATGTAAAGTGAAATTCCAAGTGTCATTAGTGGAATATAAACAATCATATGTAATGTAAATATTTAAGTAATGAATTTGAAGAGTCATGAGGTTATTCCAAGAGTCACAAAGTGGAATGTCAAGGGTTACCCCACACTGTGTTATAAATAGAACCTCATAACTCATAGAATGGCCTTTTGGGAGCCAAGTTTTTGCCAAAAATTGCTTAGAGAGGGCTTGGATAGTATTGTGACAAGCCTTGGCTTCTCCATAGTGTAGAGTATGTCTCTTTGGAGGAGTAGGAGGTGTTGACTATAACGTTCCATTATTGGGGCTAGTGGTTGTCATGGTTTTATGTATGGATAGAACTTTCACTTTTATTTAATATAACAAAGCCAACACATTTCATGCATATGTTGTTATTGTAGTTCAACTATTCTGGTTACTTTAGCAATGTATGTAGTTTTAACTTATGTATTGATGTATTGACTATTTTGTAGGTGATTGTATGAATCTCATTGAAACGTGTTGTTGATTTAACTCATCACTTTGGATTTTTTACTATTCTGCTTTCTAGTTTGTGGTGTCATTCAGCTTGTGTTTTCCTTTCAAGCTGCATACTATTACATACTTCTAAGGGATACACTTCTTTCACCTTCTATGTGTTAGAACCTCCACATGCATCTCTCTTGACTCACTGCAAGGTCACACACTTGTTTCTAACAAGGATATCTTTCTTACCACTGTGCACTATCGTAGTCAAGGCATAGCTTTACTACCCAACATTGGGACTCCTACTCTAAATGGTTTGAGGTCTAGTTGGGACTTCTTACCAGGGAGATGCCCTAACATGTTGGCAGGTCTAGCACCATTGACAGTTTTGGTTCTAGAAGGAGGGCAAGATGACAAGATGATTCCTCAAAGTCTGTTTTGAATATTCACACATCTATTATGTCTTACACTACACTTCATCGTCTAAGATGTATGTCTTATGGAAATGACTTTGAAATCTAAGAGGAGTTTTGGAATCTCTTGTCACATTACACATATGAAGGTGAAGGAAGAACAACTTGGCAAAGGCATAATATTGCCTTTACTTATCTATGTGACAGCCTTGAAACTTATGAGGATTACGTGATTTGCATGTTGTTCACATTCACGCTTCGTGGGCACCCATTGCAATGGCTTGTCACACTGCCCGAAAAATATATTGACTCATTTGGTCACTTTGTTATAGATTTATCTCATGCTTTCCATAAGTTTGACCATCAAGCACTTAGTAAAAAAATTCTTGAATTATGGAAAGCCCTTAATGAATCCTTGGCACACTTCTAAGATTCCTTTCGTAATCTTTCATTTCAATTCCCAGAAGACGAAATTGATTTCAAATTTCTCAATGGAATATTTTAGTATCTTCTTCACATATCTAAGAATCAACAAGTGTTATAATCGTTCAAACCCACCCCAACATAGCTCGGTGTTAGAGTGGATAAATATAAGGTGGACGTGGTTGCTTTCACAAGTGATTATCCATCCTCATCTCATCAAACAACTCTGGCCCCGTAGTGTGAGGCGGGAGAAGGTGCACATCTATATGTTGAATTGTCACATCTTGTCACATCCTCCCACCTAACCTGCTCTTGATCTCTGCGCAGATTTGGCTGACACAATTGTTGGTTCTCATGTGGACTTGTTTCCTCAACCTCTATCCCTGCATTATGTTGATCCTCCGGATTGTACTGTGTTTTGTTCTCCCAACCTAGACTCCACACTTATTGTTCATGATGATCAAGTTATCGACAGAGTTGGTGTGGAGCAACCAACCTGTGCTATCATTTATGATGAGCATGTGTGGGAATCTGAAAAAGAGCCCGCAGTGAAGGATGACCTCCTTCTATCTGCACCTCATCCACTTTGACCTAAAATCTTTGGTGATTATCCCATTGTTAATTTTCCACGTGAGAATTCATTCCCAGATGCATCTACTTCCAATCATTCACAGAATACATTGGATGTCATTCTGTCATTGCATAGCAGAGAGGACACATCTGTGTTTGCAAATCCACTCAATATTTCATCTGTCATTTCTGGAAACATAGAGGGTGAACATTCTTTCTTCTCATCAACCCCTCTATACAATTCATCAGATCATGAGGATGTTTATGAAAATATCGAATTTTCTAATCATGGGTGTGGTGATCTATTTTCTCCTTCATTTGATCATGATGTTGATCCTTCTAAGCCACTCGTCTTCGATGATCTACCTATTGATGAAGTGGAAAACCCACAAGCTTTCAAGGTAATTCAACCCGAACTTTTGGTTATGTCAGGTCCTCATTGTCTTGAGGTCGATTCCACTCTAGATTAGAAATCTATTGAAACACCCAAGGCTCCTCATTGCTCTCATGTTTAATTTGAAGATCAACCTAGTACATAGAATTCACATCCTCCAGTTGAATCACATGATCAGACTGCTCATGCATTGGAGGAATCATACACAATGAGCACTCTTGCTAAACATAATTTGTCATTCTTTCTCATGTTTTCTCATTTTTCACGATCAAAAGAGTGTGCATGTTTGTCGTATGCACACAGTGTGATGCATAACCATGATGCATCCACAGAATGCTTATCTTGTTCTTTTATTCTTTTCTTTTCTGTGGATATTTTTAAACTCAGCGCATGTTGGTATTCATTGGTATATCTTTCTTGTTTGTTAGTGTACACATTTATATTTATCGTAAACCACGCCTTCACCAACATGGGTCAACCAATGCGTCGATTGTTGCATTGGAAATATCACTTTACATGAAAAAACCCATGCATTGTTTAGTTTAGGAGTAGGAGTAGTGTTTTCCTTATTGTTTTTCTTTGTTTGCATGCTTTATTTATTTTATTCGTTTGCGTTGCTTGTTTGCTTACATTGATTTCCTGCTTTTCTTTCATTTCCTTCTATCCTTTGCTTTCTGTTTGTTATCTTTTTTTTCACCCATAGGTTTAGTTTTGCATGGAACCATGTGTGGCTTTCGATACAAGCAAGGTAAAGTACAAGACGACTCGTACAACTATAAACACTTGCACTACCCTCTATAAATGCGCAGAACTTACCAGCTGCATTGCTCTCTAGAAATTCACATAGCAGCCCAGCATCACTTCTTGAAGAATTGTATAGATATGGCCAACCAACCAGGGCCACGCAGCCCAAAAAAAATGCAGAAGTTTTCCCTCAATTATTATATGTCGCATGTGCTAGTAGGTTGCCTGGTTCCCTCCAAAACTGTGAAATCCTTCTTGACATGTTGGTTAGATTTTCCTCAAAAAAGTAAAAATGAAAAGTGAAAAATCATCCCTATATTTTAGGGATCAATTTTTAGTAGCAGGAGTTACATGCAAAGTCATTTTTAGAAACTCCCTGCCAAGTGTCACATTTTCCTAGATTTGCGGCATGCACATCATAAATTCTAATTTCACAAAATATATTTAAATGATGCCTTAGAGCTTATTATTCACATTTGATCTTATATCTCTGGCATTCTGAGGCATCTAGGAACCTTCAGCACCGTTAGTGCAACTTTTCCAGGTAAGTTTTGCTTTTCATGCCTTTTGCCACTTTTTCTGTCACCTTTTAGTTTTTGGCTTGTATGAGTGATGTTTCCTTCATTTTATTGAGCGACTGTTGGTTTTCCAGTCTGTTTTATCTTGTAGAAGTTTTATTTCAATTTTTGCATTACCTTTCCTTAATGTTGCATGCATAACACTATTTCTGCTTCATGAGCTTCTTGGTTTTGTTGTTTGACTGATTTCTGCATGTGCTTGAATTGCAGGCATGTATGTTTCACTTAGATACGCACCAACTTTTCACGCACACTTATTCCTTCACATTTTCAGGTTTCCATTGGCTAGATTCAGGCTGTCTTGGCCCTGGTCCTATGTCTCTGAGAATCCTCTGCATATTCCTGGAAGTCAAGGCTCTACCTTGCCTCTAGGAATTGCACATACGCTACCCACACTGGCTCCTAGTTATGCTATGTGCAATCCTGGGAGGCAGTGCCCAGTCCTACCCATTGGAACTACGCAATGTGCAGCTCCAGCCAACAACCCAACCTGAATGTTTTGTGCATTGCACAGTTTCAGTCAGTTATCAACCTCACTATACTACGCATTACGTAGATCCTATCAGAAATCAACCTTACTAGTAGTTGAGACTGCGCAATGCGTAGTTCCAAATGATAGTCTCCCATATTCTCAAAGTCAATGATGTGCAATCTTGCCCAAAATTCACCAGTTTTTTGGCTCGAATGTTTCTCGAGATGTTTGATTTTTTAAGCTGACATTGTCTCGCCATTAGTGTCTTCTCTATCTCCAGGTACCATAAGTTTTTGTGCAGCTTCTCAGCAATACAGGTATCATGGCCTCCAAGAGAGTTGGATCAAAAGACACTGTTGAAATCAATACTGGGGATGTGGTTGAATAGGGGTTTATGATCTTGTCTATGTACACAGAAGCACACCTGTTCATTGAGAAGGACATCAAGATCACATGGAAATACATCAATACTATTTTCTCCAGTAGCTTTGAGGAGAACCTAGAGGATTGATAGGTCTATGTGAACATCCATAAGTCAGGATTGTACAAGGTTGCATGCAGGTTTCCTGTGTTCCCATGCGCATATGTTATCCACTACATTGTCTCACACACTAATCCTAAGACAAAGATACTAAGCAGTGTCAATGGAGAAAATATTTCTTCCTTCAGGATGAAATATTATCAACAAATATATCATTTTCCATTGTTGGTATGCGATATTTATGCACCATTCTACACTTCCAACAATGGCATGAACACGAGAGACACCTTGAAGCATTGGGTAAGGGAGCCAACAAAGTTCAGGACAACGCCCAACCAGATAGAAAGGACGAAGAGACTTAGGAAGGCATACCAATTCTTTGTCATCTTCACATGTCGCTTGTATGACCAAGGGAGTACAAAGACCTTCTTGCAAAGTTGGGTTGCTATGTTAGATTAGCTGGCAAGTGAAGGAAAACCTTTCAACTAGTCCAACATGTTGGCTCTCCAATTGAAAGTGCATATATCTAATGCCCAGAGTCCACCCAAGGATCAAAAATAAATATTCTTCATGTATGCCTACCTAATCGATAAAATATATGCCCTTCAACAGAGTCTTGGAATGGGGTGGGCATGGACACCTTTAGAGAGTGTTATGAATGTATATTACAATTTTCTCTTAGACTGCAGCTACCATGGAGTAATGGCTAGAATATCTGATCATTTCAGCACCCCTCTGTACATGATGATCTTTGAACAAGATCTGCCTTGCATGTCCTAGACAGCAATGGAGGCGTTGCTAAACATTGCATATTGGTATGCGTTACCCAAGGACACCTTAATCAGGATGTATTGCACAGAGAAAGCTCAGCATGTGTTGCCAAGAATTTCCACAGACAAGTTGGTCATGGAGGAGGTTGCATACCACATCTCAATAGGGTTATTAGCTGGATTGCACAGGAAGGAGAAGGCACCATGTCCTACACTTCCTGTGAAAATTGGGTTGTACACGATTGAGATTTTGAAAGAAGCATATGTCAAGGTTGAATACTTCAAGAAGTTTAAGTTTGACACCAAGAGTTTCAATCCATATCATCCACATGGTTTATGTAAGGACCACTGTGCGAGAGTGTACTATTCTCGGATCCACGGGGCATGTCATTGGCCTGAGGAAGACCCATGGAGATATTTCTATAACTCCTCTAGGGTCAATGAATCAGTTAGCCTGGTAGTAGAGTGGCTAGTTGCACTCAAGGCAGCAACACCACAGGGAGCAACAACAATAGCAGCAGCAAGCAACAAACCTATGTGTTAGCGCTTGGAATTCACCTAGGCTGAGATAGACAAACTCTCAAGGCTACATCAAACCATTTCACCTCGTAGCTAGCCCTACGAGGTATGAGAAGGCTCTCTCGGGTCAAAACTCGATGGATTTTGTCAATAGGATGAGTTGACCAATTAGGAACAAGGTTTAGGCTAGTAAACTGATATGGGGGATTGATTTAGAGTTTTTGGTTTTTTGGTGGCAATTGGAGGGAGTGCAATTCAGGGTGCGGGGATTGAGCTCAGTTTTTGCAGGTGATTCCTTGGGGCAAGGTAGGAATCTATGTTGATGCCTTTAGTTGAAAAAGATGATCAAGGAGGAAAGGAGAAAAGCTAAAGAGGGCAAACAATGAATTTGAATCCTCTCTAGACGGTGGAAAACATAAAATTTAAACAAAATTGAAAGCTGAGCATGGCATGCATGAATTCAAACTTTATCACTTCTTTTGTTTAAATAGCAGCAAGAGATTAAGGAATGGAACACGTAAACACACTTACAATAACAGTAGGAAGCACACCATCAACATAATAATCCACAAGAATCCACAATGAAGTCTGCAAAACCCTGGCCTTCCTTTTTCCTCAAATTGCAGAAAATACAAGTGAATAATACAATAGCACTTCTCCCTCTAGAGTCCAACCAACAAAATGAGAAAGAGAGGGCATAATATAGAAGTTCAAACCTCTTTCCCCACCTCTAGGGGTCGAGCTCATTCTTCTAGGAGCAGTTTGAACTAATTCCAAACTAAGCACTAGATAATAGGCATCTCAACAACTTGCCTCTATTACTTAGCTAACTAATTCATGCATTAATTTTTCACATTTTACATCAAGGAAGCTTCTAGAAGAGTAAAGAGAGGTAAAATCTATCAAAGTGCCATGAAAATATTACATTTATCCATGATTTACAAGTAAAAATAGTCAACCATAGTCAAAACAGTGTTTTTTGACCAAAACAGTCGATTCTGGCAAAGTTTGCTCTCATGTCCGTGCCCCCTGTCTTTCGTGTCCGCGCACTTTTGCAGCAACTTTTGAGTGGGTTCCACTGGTCCAAATCAAGTGAAAGATAGCTCATTGGAAAGCTTGGCCTGTCTACCTTCCATCCCAAGTGGAATTTCTGAATTTGGAGTTGTTTTTCCCCCTCAAAAACCATTTCTCCCAAGGTCACTTTCTGCAACTCAAAAAGTGGGCAGAAAGTCATTTTTTTGATGTATTTTGAGCTTTTGTAGGCTCAAATCTCAAAATTAAACTTCTCCCGAGTACTGGTAATTTTTCTTTTGGCATGCCCTTTCCAAAAATGTCAAGTTTGCAAAATTCCGGGCAGTCTTTCAAAATGTCCGCGCGCGCGACGCGGACGCGACACGGGAAAAACCTGTAATTTTACCAAAAATTTACAAAATGCTCCAAAATTTTCAAAATTTTCAAATCTTGATGCTGGATCAAGGCTGATCAGTATCATGATGAATGAAGAATGCTTCAGCCAAGATGGATAGTGGATTTGTCCTTTTCTTCTTCTTGCGGGCCTCTAATAGCTTTCGTTGGAGAATTTTGTTTTTAGCCTTACAAACATGCAATCTTGCCCAATAGTGTGTTTTCATGTGACGCACCAACTCTTTGTCACGATTTGCCTTTGCCAACAATCTGTCCAAATGTGCATTTACACGAATAAGCATGGACTCCTGATCAACACGCAATAAGTCACCAAGCCTCCTACGCTGCAAAGTTCGATCACTGCGGATCCTCCATATCTCATCAAGCTCTTTTTCATCCTCCAGCTGTTTGTTACGCTGCTCCAAATATGTGTTTACCCATCTTGACATGTACAATTTTCGTTGCAGTGACTGAATCTCGACGCTCTGCTCTTGGATAATATCCTTGAGCCCTGGGGTAGGAGAATCATCATCAAGATCAATAACTGGAGCACCGGACACTCTCTCCTCAACCATGGGCTGTTTGCCCCTCTCTGCTACCTGTGCTGGTGAAAGAAGCAAGGCCCCTTCCACCTGGTGTGGAGATAACACTCGCTGCTCCGAAGATGACGACGAGACCCCTTCCACCTGGTGTGGAGAAAGTACTCGCCCAGCTGCTGCAAATAAGGTCCTATGACCTTCCGATATGTACACTGTAGTGGGGGAACAAGATGTGTCGGCACCATAATCTCTGCCTGGTGAGATGGACCTCCCTCCTCATGAATAATCTGTGGCTCTGGATGTGCTCCCTCTAGCTCTGGCTGTGACCGTGAAGGCGCTGAAAAGACCTCATGAGAAATGAAGTCTGCCCATGAAATGCCCTGCTGCCTCAACTGGTGGGAAACAACAAGCTGAATGAGACCATGATGGCACAAGCTCCGTAACTGCTGTGCTGGGGTCTGTCTCTGAAAAAGAGTGGTAAACCTTTGAGTGTCGTGAGATAAGTACGCTGCAATGTTCATGACTCTCACTCGGGTGAAGTGCATCAACATGCGTATATGATAAGATGATACTCGTGCGAATCTCCCCTCGCATGTGAAGTAGTGCATAATAAGTCTCATGATATCCATATACTCTGCTCGGAGGAACTTGATGGGAAAGGTCCCAGTCAAGTTATGCATACAGGTAGGCCTGACATACGGCTCATAATATACGAAGTCCAGCCACTTGCGCTTTAGCCACACCTCACCCACATTGGGTATCCCGGTAGCTTCTGTGATAGCCTCTGGAGAAAATACAAAATTCACCCCTACAAGGGTGACCTGTCCATCATGGAGATGCAGAAAAAACAATCGAGCCAACTCTCTGTGAGGCTGAATGTGTGAGAGCCTCTCACAAAACTGATAACAAGCCATGTGCTGAAAACAAGATACTGCAAA